>CAXIVR010000001.1:350759904-350797404 GCA_964035755.1 Teleogryllus oceanicus | reverse complement strand
CGAAAATTTTTGTTTTTTTCTGGGGCTGCGCAAACTAACATTTTTGGTGGGCAAACCTGGGCAAACGATGGGAAAACGATATACCAAGTTTGGTTGAAATCCCAAATTTTTTCCGGTCTGCGTGTAGTTGGCCCGAAAAATTGTTTTGCGTGTAACTTTTTTTCTGGGGGTGGTCAAACGAAAATTTTTGGTGGGCAAACCTGGGCAAACGATATACCAAGTTTGGTTAAAATCGCAGATTTTTCCGGCCAACTTCACTGAGGTCCCGCGTCGGAGTCCCGCGATACTGACGCCCAGAAGACAGAACTCGCAGAAGGCAGAACCCGCCCTCTCCGTGTTGTAGAAGCGGCAGTACCCATGTGAACAGAGACAAGGATAATTAAAGTCTTGTATCATTACAATCCGAATTGAAACAAGAATTAAAGAACTAATTTAATAGAACATTTAAAGAAATTTAATTTAAAGGGAAAAAACGCAAATTTGAGCAATTGTAACGAAAATATTAATGAGCGTTATTTACAATACTTTTGTGTATGATATTGCCGACATTATTAAGTAAAAATTTTAATCTTCATGTTAATTGTAGATACTCACAAAATACTAATTTTTTCAAACTTAATTTGGTTAAAGCTAGGTATAGGTTTTATTGACATCTCCACCAGCCGAAATTAAGAATAATTATTAAAGAAAGAATTCAGAATTACGATTAAAAGAGGGTAATTTTTCATGAACATCAGTGTGGCTGAGACATTCCAGTCCAGTGCCACTTACGAATGCGAGGTTCGCGTTCGAGTAACGAATTCCAGATAGTAGAGTTCAGTCTTTTTATGTGTGTTTATATCTAATTGAAGCATACATTATTTCGTGTCACATATCCACAATCTTTGATTTCTTAGTCGAAAAAATTGCCAGTATTCCCCCAAACGTGCTTTCCTATTAGAAATCTCCAAAGAATAATTCAACTAAATCAACCTGAGAGGACTGACGACGGATCGATATATATATATATATATATATATATATATATATATATATATATATATATATGTAAGGGAGGTATCCCTAACCTAATTAAATTTGGCGCTAATATGGAATGAGCGGATCGATAAGGCAGATCTCTAACGAGACGCACACGTGGATGTTAAAAAGTTATTGATTCAAAGACGACACAATGTCGCAAAGATTATAAACTTGATCAAGAAACTACAAAGTAAATAATAACATTTAATGTTGTTTCTTTGTTATTACAGGTAGGATTAATAATTAGAATAAGTGATTATGTTATACCTTTTTGTATGAAACAATAAAAAAATTTGTTATTACAGAGCAACAATTCGTGTAATTATTTCTAACTAATAGAAGAACAGATACATATATATATATATATATATATATATATATATATATATGTGTGCCCATGAATGACTTTTACAAAGATTATTAAAAATTTTGATAGTTATTTTTATTTATTTATTTATTTTACGTCAAAAAAACAGTTAAAAACTGCGTATGACGTGGATTACTATCCTAGTTGAAGTTATCCCATGCAAAAAAACAAAAACAATTAACTTGCTGGTGCAATAACCTGCTGCAATAACCATCTATTGGTGGCATCTACGATCTCAGCTGCCTTTGTTATAGTCTTTCCGCACCTCGGCGGGGAATAGGAGCTGACAGGGACCCGATTACGGGTAATTCACGAAAGGACTTACTATTGTTGACGTGATGAATCCATTCTTGGTGCTAAGACCTGGTGAACGTGCTAAGACTTTAAGACGATATCACAGAACTATAATAAAATTGGGTTTGAGTCTCGTCCCTCAAATAACTCAAGGACAAAAAGTTTGATACCTGAACAATTTTTGATAAGATCTGTTATACTGATATTTGCCACATACTGTCATTGGAATTTTCATAATTCGAGAAATATGACACCCCTCTAAACAACAAGGCATGCATTCTCAGAAAATTTAGTTTTTAATTATTTCAGTTTTACATGTTAATTCGACAATAACCAACACATGTCGAACATATGACAGTAATTCTATGAAGATTGCGTGGATTCATGACTCATGGTGTCTACACATCGGAATGCTCTCAGAACTACAGAATGACGAAGCAAACGCCAAACACAGGACAGACACCAAGAGCAGCTTTTTGCTGCTGAGGTCCCCCCTCATACTCACACATCTTGTCCGCTTGCCTTATGAGTGTCGTCATGAATGAGTGTAATTCTCACACTGAGCGTTAGAAGAGCTGACGCCATTTTGACCTCTCCTTTCCTGAGCAGGTGATCACAGGGCTGATTTTGTTTTGACTTCTATTATATAAAGGACAGTAGGGTGATCATGTGTGGATAATATCAAAATAGTGGTCCACAGCAGCAAATATGCTGATGAACAAATGATATGGAATCTCTTGTGAATGAAGTTAACTACAGAGGAAATTCACGCGGAAATCTGAATATTCTACTAGAATATCATAAAGCGTTAGAATATCACCTTAAAGAAACTAAGCTGTCAGGTATATTCTCTGCATGGCTAGTGGAAATTTCTGTGTATCGAAACGTTCTAAACATCCCCCTACCAAATACTACGCAAGTTGCCTCGCTTTTGAGAACGGCATGTCTGGTCTGCCGCTGGATTGCTGCTCGGATGCTCACGCCGGAATGAACGTTCGCTTTTAGCTGCGCGGGCAAACGTACGTCAGAGTACAGTACAAGTAAAAATATTGAACGAAGTTTTTCCTGTCTCAAATATATATTAGGTGATAGAAGATACAATAATTTGTCAGAAAATAATTTTTAAATAAACATAAATGTATATTTATGAGGCAAGGCTTGGGAAATAAACAGGTCAGCGAGGCATTTCTGCTCAGAGTGATAGACTGCTCGATGAAAGTAATACTACTAACAGCTGTTCTTTTGTTCCAAGACGAACTGACAATTGCAGTTACTATTTCTATTTTCACTCACACAAAATTGTGATTGTAGGACTATTTCATTACAAACAAAACATCAAACATAGTTGGAAAAAACATAATAATAATAATAATAATAATAATAATAATAATAATAATAATAATAATAATAATAATAACAATAATAATAATAATAATAATAATAATAATGTTTTTATTAATGGCGAGTCTCAGGCCATAGGGTCTGCTCTTCCGCCTAACCACTAACACTACATTAATACAGGGTAGTAGCATATAAGAGGGGCGGGCAATCTGTACATTTACGTCTGGGAGTACAAAACTAGGGACCATCCCGGCATACGTCCTAAGCCATTGAGTAAACCCAGAAAACCTCAATCAGGATGGCGTATTAGGGCCGAACAGCATTAATGAATAGAAATGGAAGAGAAGAAAATAATGAGAGAAGGGAAAAAGTTAAAATGAAGTAGAAACTACGAAAGAGAAAGAAGAATGGAGAGAGATTAAAGCTGTACATTTATGACTGGGAGAGCAAAGCAAGGGACCATCCCGGGGTACGCCTTAAGCAATTCAGTAAACCCAGAAAGACATCAATCAGGATGGCGGCATATGGCCGAAAATTAATAGACAAGAATTTGGTATGTATAGTAGCGAAAGTGAAGAGAAGGAAAGAGAAAGAAGAAAAAGCGAAGAGAATGAGGAAGAATATTTTCTGTGCACGTCTTCTAGAATTCAGGGGGAAATACAATTATTCAAATTATCGTTTCCATGTTGTCGCGGCAGAAAGTATTATTCCGAAGGACAACATGGATAAGAGCCAAAATTTATTGCCTTTTTATCCTTGAAAATAGATTTTATTACATGGGAGCTCTCTTTTTTCCAAAATTTAAGTAGTATATGACTTAGTGTAGGGATCACAGAATTTTGAAAATGTGCACACAATTCACATTTCCCAATAGCACGTCATACGCAGTTTTAACTGTTTTTTGACGAAAACTAAATAAAAAATAAATAAAAGAAGAAGTATATGGAAAAGTAAAGTTATTTCAGAAACGGTACAGAAATGTTACGTTTGGTATACATTAGCACTTTACATAAATATACAAATATTTGTAACACCAGAGAAGCACAATACGCTCTAAGTTAATAGTACCAGTAATTTAAAATATAATATTGACAGTAAACAATAAGGTAGGTAAGAAGTACGCGAGGATATACGGCGGGTGAAGAGTACAGTAGGATATAAATATGAATTTATTTATACTTAAGGCCAATATATTGTAGTTAAAATAACAATGAAGACAGTACAAAGATAGTTATAAGTATTTTAGTATTTTATTTGGAGAGCGGCTAATCACTTTTGAATATTTTATTTGAATAATTTGATTAGGATACCCAGAGAAATAATATGGTTGTTAATAATTTAGATGGTGTGAGACGGAATGGATAATGAAAATAAAGTAATGAGGCATGGGGATGGAATTATGAATTTAAACAGTGAGGAAAGTGCAGCGTTTAGCGGGGGGGGGGGTGACCGGGTGCTTGGAAGTGGAAAAGACTGGAGATTGAAGAAGACATGAATTCCATTCTATATGTCATTATTCCTTACCCAGCTATTTAATTCGTGTTTGAATTTACGGAAAGTATTCGAATGTTTTAGACTCGCTGGTAGTTTATTCAAGGCCCGGATAGCTGTACTGGGAAAAGATCTACTGAAAGAAGTCGTGCTGTGACGTGGTACACAGAGCAGAGCTGAATCAGGAGCTCGATTTAATTTCAGAGGATTGAAGTTTCTTATTAGATGTGTTACATGAGAACCGTGCATGCGTTCTGTGCTACTTGAAGTTTACGTTGTAATTTAGATGTCATGTTTGTATTAAGAAAGTCGCAATAGTCAAAATGAGGCATAATGAGTGATTTAATGAGTGTCTCACGTGTACTAATAGGTAAATTCGTTCGCAGTCGTTTGAGTGAATGCAATGCGACAAAAACTTTACGGCAGGTTGAATCTACTTGCGAGTTCCAGCTGCGGATGTTGTCAATAAACACACCTAGGTTCTTGACTCCAGAACACCAAGGTACAACGATGTCATTTATATAAATTTTAGGCAGAGTAGAAGATGATATTTTATTCCCAGTGCTTTTCGAACTGATAATCATGCACTGTGATTTATTTGGGTTTAATTGTAGGTCTAAAAACGCTGCCCATTTGTTATCAAATCTTCGTTAATTTTATGTGCGAGTGAGAAGAGTTAGGGCGAGTGTCCACTTAATTATATCTGAAGATCATCCGCGTACATTTGATGACTGCAATATTTAAGTACATTTCCCACATCGTTTACATAGATTAAGAAGGCTAGCGGCCCTAATATTGTGCCTTGAGCAACTCCGCGGTTGAGTTTCAAGGCCCTTGAGCTGCGACAACCGGACACCACTCTTTGGGTTCTGGAAGATAAATGGTTAAGAAACCATGTACGCGTGGGCTGTGCAAATCTCATGATTTTTAGTTTTGCGAGTAAGACGTCGTGATCTACTGAATCGAACGGTTTGCTCCAATACAGAAGTACTAAGATAGTTATATTACTGAGATCTATAGCTGTTCTCGCATCTTCAATAATATTCAGTAGTGCAGTTCCAGTATTCCTGCCGGAACGGAAACCTGATGACTGATCGTTTAAAAGTGATTTTTTGGAGATACAGTTCAGTTTGCTTCCGGACGCCATTTTCGAGAACTTTAGAAATAGCCGGGAGGATGCTAATTGGGCGGAAGTCGACAGGGCTTCTGGTTGATGCTGGCTTGGAAAATACGACGCACGAGCACACTTCTCCAGGATAAAGGATATTGTCCGCTCATCAGTGAGAAATTTACTATTTCGGTTGGTTGGGCGCTTAAACTGCTTCGGTCATTAGTCCCGTAAGTGTAGTGCATGTTTGTTCTCTGGAGATGGCGGTGATCTACCCCCGCTGGATGGCGAGATCCGGCGCTGACCTACCGTCGGCTAGTGGGGTTTCCCCCTAACCAGGACTCTCCCATCAGCAGGGCACCGCCCCAGCCGGGACAAACTCTAAGCTACCGACCGGTCTCCCGGAATATGGGGTAGTGTGCAGTGACATCAGTTGATGCACTGAGTTACCGCTCCCGGTACTATTGCGGTAATGACTGGATAAGTCATATCTAGGCTATTTTTTAACAGTTTGGCACTCATACCATCGGAATCAGAAGCATTTGACTTAAGATTTTGAACTATTTTTATTATATCCTCATGTTCCACGAATAAAATGCAAAATTCCTCGTCGAATTTTGTTTCTGAATTTCGGAGAAACGCAAGGAATTGCCTCTCAAGTTACTGTCAAATGAAGGAACGTTTTTTATGATTTTGAGATTCTAGGGGGATATTCGTTTCAATTTGGGGAGGAGCTTTGCCTATTCCTAGATTTTTCCAAATCGTATAATACAGTAACATAACTAATTTATTAAATAATTTAATAAAATCGATAATTAATAATTTATTCAATTATTTATAATTATTATTTTATAAACGTCAATTATTTATATTTAAAACAAATTTTTCTTTAAACGACTGCTGTGGCAACCGTTTTTGTTGTGAACCATTTCAGCCGTTTTTTGTATTGTTCTGCTTTTTACTTTTCCTGTGCACCCACTAATATTAAAATGTAATATGTTATGAATACGTAAGGAAATATTTGATTATTGCGCTAGAATAACAAGTTAAATATTTTCAAATAGTTTAAAATATAAACTATAATGATTTAAATTAATTAAGCAACTTGCTAACGTACGAACGGCATTTAGTAAGTACATAGTGAAAGAACACAAGGAGCCATTAAGACCTTTCCTCGATTTTTTGATTCGTTCCGCTACTTTCCTGCTTCGTTTATGATGTGGTGACTTCAGCATAAATAGAAAACTTTACAATCTTGAACGGAATCCCTTCTGTTCGTCTCTATAAAAAAACCCGCGTCCAATATTATATGCCCGCCCCAATTAATTATGCCCGCGTCCAATATTATACGGAATCCCCTCACTACTTCTTGAAAGACCGGTATACCCTTGACTCGTTAGAATACCTGCAGTTACCCGCATGGCTAAAGACCCGTGTACGTCCAAGAGCTCTACGATATATCTCACTATTTTTTCGTGACCACGACATGCTAATTCTTGGTTACTTAAGTACAATACAGCATCAATGACTAATTGTATGAAAAAAAATTTTAAACGTACTGCATTTTCATTGCACAGTGAATAGTCTAGCAATTTAATTTAGGGCACCTGAAATTGTATTTCTATTTCTTTCATAATCTTTCAAATTAACCTGGCATTTTACATGCTCTGCTGAATTTGAATGTTTATGCAACGATCAAGTTGTATTCATCAGAGCGGCAAATCCTTCGCTGTTCCACACGTTGCCTTCATTGCTTTTTTTTTTATTTTATTTTATTTTATGTCGCATCAACTGCAAAGGTTATTAGCGACATCTATACAATCACATTAATATTTTGTACATGGGGAGTTATGACATTTATAGAAACATTCACATCACATTAATAAAGTTTATACACTTGTCTTATATGTCCCCGTACAATTTTATGGTCTTCAGAAAATTGAGAAACCGATTACATTTTCTCTGTCCTTCAGCACACTTGGCATGTCGTTCTCAACACCATGTCTCGTAGGTCAGTCTCAAACCTGGGGCACATAAATAGGTGATTAACATACATAGAAACATTACACATTACACATAACAGCTGTTTTCCTGTGATCAGATGGGCATGTGGAGCTTAGTGTGACCTATTCTGCATCTAGTTAACACAACCTGGTCAGCTCTGCAGAAGAATGTGGCTGGATTATAATCATCGTATTCACATATACTTCTTAATTTACATCGGGCGTTGTTATTCCATTCCTGTCTGTCCAATTCTTGTAATTTTCTCTTGATATTGGCATGATAGTCCTGTGGTATTATGGGGAGGTTATTTCTTTCATCAAGTTGTGACGCCTCTTTTGCGGATCTGTCTGCCAGCTCATTCTCCTTGATACCCCATGAGCCAGGATCCATCCAAAAACTATATCTTTACCTTTAAAGTTCAAGTTTCTAATCTTACCAACAATGTCTACAGCTAGCGAGTTTCCTGAATAAAGACATTTCCAATAGTCGACAGAGCCAATTTGAGTCTGTTACTATCAAAATTTACGTTCACTGTCTTCGAGAATGTAGTCTAGTGCTGTGATGATGGCATATAATTCGCTGGACAGGACTGAGTACTTGTCGGGCAGTTTGGTTGATATTACTCTTGTTGACGTTACAGCGGCACATCCACCAAGTTGCTACTTTTCAGAGCCATCTGTATATATTTTGTTGTAGTTCTCATATTTGACTATTTCTTGTCCTATTCTGGCTCTTATCTCTTGGTTGTTAATTTTTGACTTCTTAGGATTGTTTATCAGCTCCTCAGCTTTAATGTCCTGCATGGTCCATGGTGCATAGTCAGTGATACTAATAGGTTTAAGAGGGGGAATTTTTCTGACATTGTGCTTAGTATTTGTATAGCCCGTACACTGATTGGTTTTGGTAGTTTCTTTTGAAACATAATTGCTTCCTATTTCTGTATGTGCTGTAAATTTGGTTCACAGGGTTGCTGCAGTTAGCTGTAACTTTGATTATATATCCTACAATTAGATTTCTTCTTCTTTTATCCAGGGTGGTAAATTAGCTTCCTGTAACATGCTTATCACCGGACTTGTTCTATATGCACCGCATATAAGCCTACACCAGTGTTATTGATAGGGTCGAGTATTCTTTTAATATTCTTATTTGCAGCATCGTAGAATATGCTGCCATAATCCATTTTAGCCCTGATCAATGCCTGGTATGTTCTTCTAAGCACTGTATAATCGGCCCCCCACGCCGAATGACTTATGATTTTCATCAAGTTTAGTCTTTTCGTGCATTCCACTTTCAGGCTTTTAATATGAGGTATCAGGATAATCTTTCGTCAAGTATCAGGCCTAAGACTTTTAAGGTTTTACATTGTTTTATCTTGTGTTCACCGATATTCAGGATAGAGTCTTCTCAGTGGATCGCTTCCTGGAGAAAATAATGAATGTGGATTTCGTCTTGGAGAATTTTAGACCAACTTCATTGGAGAATTCGAGGATGGTGTCTAAGATGTTTTGCGCTATAACTGCTATGGAGGACAGATGTTTACCAGTGATGCATATATTACAGTCATCCACATACATGCTTACTAGCGCAGGAGGTTTGATTTTGGTCTGCAGTTCATTTATTATCACAGAAACAAGGTCACACTAAGCACTGAGCCCTGCGGTACTCATTTGTCAGCATATATCTCTCTGATAAGGCTCCTCTTACTCTGACATTAATATAACGTTCTTTAATAAAGTTATGCACGAACTTAGCTATGTTGCCTTTAATTCCATGTTTCGTTACCCAAGAAAAGCAACCCTGTCTAAGGCAGACAAACCATCTCATATGCCTTTTCAATGTCGAGGCTTAGTACCACTGTGAACATGTTATTGGCGAATCCATTGTAGATAGCGTTCTCAATTATTGCAATGCTGTCTAAGGCAGATCGGTTCTTGCGAAAACCACTTTGGTGAGGCGATATTAGCTGATGTTTTCTAGGTACCATTTAAGTCTGTGGTTCACTACCTTCTCAAGTAATTTACACAGACAACACGTTAGGGCAATAGGCCTGTAGCTGTCTACTAAAAATTTGTCCTTACCAGGCTTGTGAATTGGAACAATAACTGCTTCTGACCATTTTGTGGGAAGACATTGTTTAAATATAGATAATTGTAAATGTCTAAAGAACCCTGATAGCTTCTTCAGGAGCATCCGGATAAATATGTTAGGTATTCCGTCGGGACCGGCGCTGGTGTCTTTTAGTTGACGTATATTTACCTTAAGTTCTCGGAGCGTAATGGGTACATTCAGTTGTTTGGAATCATCTATTTCATTTTCTTCTACTTCCAGATTTAGGGGAGATCTCTCAGTTTCTTCTTTATGTTTCGTGAAGCTATCCGCAAGGTTCGCATCACTAAATTGGAGGCGAAAAACTTTCCAAAGCTACTTGCAATATCGCACGGGTCCTGAATGAATTGTCCGACTGGCGTATACATAGACTTCGGTAATTTGTTCTGCATTTTCCATCGATAGCATTTATTTTCTTCCAAGCCTCTGTGTAGTTCAGTTTACTGTTTAAGGATGATATATATTCCTTCCAGCAGCTCCTCTTAGATTGTTTTATGATTCTTCTTGCCCTGGCCCGTGCTGATTTAAACGTGAATTTATTTTCATTTGTGTTATGTTTCTTAAAAACATTAAACCAGTGCTTGTAATTCATAACCGCTTCTTCACATTCCTTTGTCCACCAAGGTAGTTTCTTCTTACTTTTAGTATTTTTTGTTTTGGGTATAGTCACATCCGCTGTCGACAGTATAAGGTCTGTAAAGTTGCTCACAATATCGTTTATTTGCACTGAGTCGTCGATGTTCAATTTCTTAAGGTTCTGAACTTTGCTCGCAATGATGTCTTGGTACGACTTCCAGTTGGCCTTTTTAAATATCCATCTGGGCATATAGATGTCTTCAGGAATAATCGAATTCTCATATGATAATGCTATAGGATAATGATCACTGTTGTGAAGGTCCTCCATTACGTTCCATTTTAGATATCTCGCCAAGTTGGAGTGCAGATGCTTAGGTCGATGCAAGATGTGTTCCCGCTACCCGCATTGAAGTATGTAGATTTTTGCAATCATTCAAGACTATAAGATCTTCATTGTTCCAAATTCACCAACAATTTTCCCTCTATCAGTACCGGGCCAGATATTTGTGCATATAAGTTGTCTAGGTGGTGAGATTCTAGCTGAAACGCATTAGGAATGTATACGTTACACAGATTAAAACTACTACCTCCAATATGCAGCCGTATTACACATACTTCTAGGTCACTTATAATCGCGCATTCACTACACTTGATAGACGTACGAACATAGATGGCAACTCCGCCACTGGCATTTCCACATATCACTCGGTTTTTATAAAAACATTGATAACCTTTTATACTAAAATGGTATTTATTTTTGAAATTGGTTTCTTGGATGCACAGTATATCATAATTTTTCGTCTTTGAGGATCTTCTGAAGAAATTCATATCTAGTAAGAAAACCGTTCACATTCCATTGTAAAATTTTAATCTTCATATTTGAAGATCTTCGCTTGTTAATTCGTCGTTGTCAGACGATTCTTTTGAGGAATCTGAGAGGACTGGGTCCTTCAGCTTCTTCATAATTCTCGTAAATCTTGATTTTATTCCTCTATCAGACAGTAATGGATATATTTCTTTAAGCATTTCAATTAGCCTGCCTGTCTCTTTGGTGTAACAAAGAGATATTTGAAGGGAGTTACTTACGCCATAAGTATTTTCCAGAAAGTCTTTTAGTTGCTCATACGTTAGTACATTGTTGGATCCTTCTATTCTTTCTTTCGCTGGGGCTAGTTGCTCCACTATGCTTTCTTATTGCAGACGCTACTAATGGTGTTCTCCTTGGATACTTTCCTTTTCTTTTTCTTAGTTTGTTTTGCCGCACCGTTAATTTTTCCTTGGGGACGGTTGTATTGTTCTTCCTGAACTTCGCTTGAATTGTTGCTGGGAATACTTGTGATCTGAGATAAAGCCCTCTTAACAGGCTTGCCTTGGTCAAGTGGGGGAAATTCTTGGTAACTAGGAACCTTATCTCTTTGTTCGTTATCAACGGCTACATTGTTATCAATTATGTCTTCCGGTTGGTTGAGGTTAATGTCTCCTACATTTTTACAGTTTTTGGCAATATGACCTTCTTCCTTGCAGTGAAAGCACTTAATGATACCACTTGACATGTAAATCCAGTTTCTTTCTCCTTTGTATGTGATATGTATGGCTTCAGGTATCAAATTTACTGAGTCTTCCGGAACGAACACCTGTCTCCGAAAACTTAAGATATGAGTGAACTGTTCTTTACCAAAACCAGCTCTGAGAAACGACACTTGAGAGCTGCGTATCACTTTTAATTTGTCTAGTTCGTCTTCAATTACTGCATTAGGAATCATAGGGTAAACATTTGAAATAACTATACGTTTCTGTCTACTCACAAGAGACCGAATATTTTGGGAGGAGCCCTCAATATTAATAGTCTTGTGCTTCTCTGTTAATTCGTCCACTAACTGCTTACTGCTCAAAATACACACACCCTGTTATTTGAAATTTTGAAGCATACGTGATGTGACTAGGCGGAACAATCAATGCTAAGGCTTCTACGTACCTTTCGAGGGTGTGCTGTGGTCTTTGCCTTCAATTATAATACCTTGTTCCTTCTCGGGTACATGGCATTGAGAACGACTCTGTTGTAACTTGGACGGCCGGTGTGGTTTCCTTCAGCGGGCTGGCTCCTGTAGTCAGAGGCCTGCCCTCGGGTAGCGGCTTCGGCATCCGCCATTTATTTTCTGTTCCCCATTCACAATGAGAAGCAGGTCGATCGAAATCAGAACAATTATATGCACTGAAGTAGACTGCTTACTTTACACTGACACTTTAACTTCTTGAGTTCGATGAAAACACGTAAACAAGTCACAGACCGCGGGGCACTACTGAGCGGGGCACACGATGTTGCCACGACCACTGCTGCCGAGCGAATCCCTTCATTGCTGCAAAGCAAGCATGGCCAATTTCTGTAGAGTTGGAGAGGCACACAACCATGAGAATTCCTTAAACCATGACCGTTTGAAAGTACGGTTGCTGCATTTAGTCGAATGTTTAACGTCTTTGTTACTACATATTTGTATTGATTCAGTAGGGCGCCCTCATCTTAAAACGTCCTTCTTATCTTCGTCCTTCCAATGTTGTTCTAATAAAATAAACCTAACATTGTAAAGCATTCACGATTCTTGCTTGAAAAACAACAGCTCAACTAAAAGAGAAATATGAGTTTGTTTTGCGTAGGAAAAGTATCCACCCCGACCGCAAAGGCTATTTGTCGGATTTTAAAAATTTATATTTCAGGAACTATTACACATAACATAACGAGTGATACATTGAGAAAGCGTTAAACTATCCACGTTTTTGCCATTTTGCCACAAGTGTCACTATGTCCTCTTTTCGTCCCACGAACATATCTACGCGATAGTCTAATTCAGCCCAAACACGATGTAGCATTTCTTAAGAAACGGTCATCGGAGCATCCACAACATGAAACACTTTCTTTATCACTTCCTTTATTGTGACGTCAACACATCCTTTATTGTGATGACAACGGAAGCACATAAAAATGTCTTTGATATGTCGCCAAAGAAAAATATCAGAAACTGTACGGTCGGCAGACCTTAGCAGCCAGGTAGACAGCGCAAAGTTGTCGTTTGCCCGTTGCCCTATCCCTCGATGTGGACGTTCCTCGTTAAGGAAACGACGACCATCTGCATGCCAGTGTGGAGGAGCATCTTCTTGTTGGAAAGGAAATTTTCTGAACCGCCTTTCAGTTGTAGTCGCCTTGAAGTTGCGGGGTGTTAATTTTATATCCCAAAAAGGCAATTTCTTCCTCTTCAAGTTCACATTCCAAAACGCAATACGCTTTCTGCTGCATTTTGGAAACTGGCGTAATGCTGCTATCTGGTGAATCACAAGCCAGCATTATATGACGAAAACTAGGAGAGTTTGCAATTATACTGATGTATTCTAGAAACTCTCCAGAAACCTCTAGAAACGAGAAGAACAAGGGCGAGGCTTTGCGCTCTTTATAAATCGTACGTAGGTCAACCAGCTTGGAAGGAAATTCAGGTTAGACTAGAAAAAACAAATTATTTCGGCCGAAGCGATCACACTCACAAAATTCGAACAAGGAAACAAAATTCAGATCTTGGGAAATGTTCCTTTTGTAACAGAACAATCAAAGATTGGAACAGTTTAACCAGCAATTTTCAAAGCTTTTCCTCTAAGTGTCCGAAGCTTTAGAAATAAGTTAGAAAAATATGAGAGTAATAGACATTAAATGAGTAAGTGCTGTGAAGTGCTGGTCAGTGTAATTCAAAGCAAAAACAGTGTAGTCTAGTGTAGTGTAGTGCAGTGCAGTTAAGTGTAGTAAACGCGATCAATGAATTTAAAAAAAACTTAACCAAACTTATGTAGCTTGTATTAAATTTTAGCATCACCGACCTATAATTATTGGTTATCATGACAGAGTTGAAATATTTGTTATAATACTTAATATTAGTGATAGTATGATTATTGCATGTTTGGCTTGTACTCTACTCGTTTATTATTATTTTTATTATTATTAATATTGTTATTATTATTGTAATTATTGTTATTCAACTGCCACCGGGTCGTACCCAATTGGAGTTCAAATAAATTTATGTATGTATGTATCATTCATTGTGTAATGTGAAATAGTTTCTGAAATATACATGTTTGAAATCCGAGGATAACAGACTTGGATGTCTTCTTAAAAAAGTTCAATAGATTGACCACTAGCTTTTGAAGTCTCTCATGTCCTCAGTTTTATTATCGTTACAATGAAAGCATTCCTAGCTGATGATACTAACTCTTCTGTGCAAGGATCACTATTACCAACTCACACGCTACAAGTAATTCATTATTAATCACTGATCTTGAAACGAATCCAGAAATTTCTCAGAAAGCTCTATGAGTACATAAGATAAACTAGCCTTGGACAATTTGTACTTGGCAAAAACACGAAATTTATTCTGGACAATATTCATTTTTACACTGATCTATAATTTGAAGAATAACAAAGAAAATGTATATCTCAACTCCTAACACGGAAAAAGGGAATTTATTTCCCTCATTAAATCCTCGATTCATTTAGTAACGTGCCACGTCACCTAACTCCGCCCCCCCAGGTGCCTACGTATTAAGACGAGAAAACAAAAAACCGATTCACGGTAAACGTCTGTTCGTTTGTGCTAACGACCACTGCTGCTAACGAACATGTTTTTTGCAGATTATCTTTGTACATCCATTAAGATACATAGTATTTCAGAAATGGATGTAGAGATGTAGGGTACATAATGTTACGTAAAGTTACCCTACGTGGTTTTGTACTTATGAAAAATTTTACGAAACAAGGAAATGTATAGGTGACGCAAGTTTATCTGGAATCCCCGAGTTGAATGTGGCATATTACGTGTGTAATATACGCTATCGTCATCAAAAGCCTTGAGGAAGGTCGCAGGATGTCCTGTTGGAGCTGTTATACTGCCATTCATAAACTACAGATTTGATCGTCACTGGTTTGTCACCACATGGAGACCGGAAATGCTGTATGAGACCAACCGTAATACCAATTAATTGAATTGTTCGTACCATGCTTTGAATGATTTGTCCGATGAAACATAGTGGCCATTGTAGACTGTCTGCTAAGGATAATGACTAACTTGAATCGTTGAAATATACGAATCATTTAATCCTCCAATCCTAAAAAGATTCATGAAAGATTTAATCTTCACTATTTCTTCTCATTCGAATCTTTCGCATTCCATGAATAAAAAATCATTTTATACATTTATTTAAATGATATACGGTCTGACATAATTGTAGTCAAAGCTACCCTGAAATTTAATGGATCCACCACAATTATTACGCCTTGGTGAATTTCCTTCTGTCACATTCTTGAACATACCTTCGGTTGATTGATGTTCCCGGCACGTCAACTACTGAGGTCATTAGTCCCGTAAATGTTCATCGGGAGGTGGCAGTGATCTCTCACTGAATGGCGAGATCCGGCGCCGACCTACCGTCGGCTAGTGGGGTTTCCCCCTAACCAGGACTCTCCCACCAGCGGGGCACCGCCCCACTCGGGACAAGCTCTAAGCTCCCGAACGGTCTCCCGGAATATGTGGAAGTGTAGTGCATGTTAGTGTAAGTGTGTGTGTAAGAGGAGAGGATAGGACAAGGAAGAGGAAGGACAGATCGCGCGTGGTCCGTGGCCCGATTGGTAGGGTACTGCTCCGGCATTCGCCCGGTGTTGATCGGAGAAAACACGGAAAACTACCGATCGGAGCAGCCAGCTGCTAGAATTCTCTTCCAGATAGACTGAATTCGACCTAGTTGAAAAGCTAGAGTCGAAAATTCTGCCGGCGTCGGGGCTCGAAACTAGAACCTCCCCGTCATATCCATCAGGTGACAGTATCAACAGCTCATTGTAAAAAATTCACATATAATACATGTACATTATTTTACAACACTTTGCCAGATGACATTAAACGATTAAATTCCGTGTAAACAGAAAAGTTTAAATCCCAAGTAAAATCTTTTCAGCTGCATAACTGTTTCTATGCAATTAGAGACTCTACTGAGCATCAAAAGGTCATTAAATATAACAGTGATATTTACTGTACTTAATTTTATTTAATATACTTTTGTATTTAAAGTAATTAATGTAATAATTTAATTAACTCAAGAAAGCGTGCGCAGATGATTTTCTTCCCATACGTCACATACAGTTTTTGACTGTTTTTTGATTAAATAAATAAATATTATTTACCATTTTGACTATATGATTCTAAACAACCTGTAACAAGTATTGTACCGCAGCTTCTGGGTCAATGATCCCCATCACGATCAGGTGTTTCGTCCAGTTTGCATTACCCTTTGAGCAAACGCTTAGATGGACCTTTCTTTTGCTTCTGGACAGAAAAATAACTTCATTATCTATGCACGTCTTCTAGAATTCAGTGGGAAAAATAGTTATTGAACTTATAATTCTTCATGTCGCGGACCGAATATATTATTGCTTTACGAAGGACATGATGAGGGATAAAAGCCATAATTCATTGTTGATTTACCCTTGAAAATATATTTTATTGCATCGGAGCGAATACTTTTGTTAACAATCCTTGCAAAAAACGCTCACTTCCTTGCTGTGTTCAAAATTCAAGTAGTAGCTGGCTTAGGGTAGGGATCACAGAATTTTGAAAGCGTGCACAGAAATCACTTCTCATAGCGCGTCAAACACAGTTTTTAACTGTTTTTGACGTAAAATAAATAAATACATATTTCACATGGTTTATATGTACCTTTACATCCTCATGGGCGCATTTTTTTTTTATAAATCCTTCTATCTTGTTCGATATAGGCCAGTTGTGCCTCTGTGCTTTGGCGGTCTTTAATGTCCGTTGGTAGAACCCCGAAAAGGAGCGCAGCCATCTGCAAATATGACGTAGATTTTTTTCTATTCATAAACCTACAGGGGTGGACAAAATAATATGAACTTCTAATGTATAAAAAATATTCCTATATTAATGAGTTTGGCCACCATTTACTTGTAGAACATCTGAAATTCGTCACGTAATAGATTTACAGAGTATCGGAATAGTTTCCAAATCAATGTTCTCACTTTCTTGTTCTATAACATATTCGCCAATTGCTTCAACGATGTTGAAGCTGGAAATCTACTGTTCACTCTCTGCTCTAAAACGTCCGTATTGGTTCGATTGTGTTGAGGTCTGGCAACAGTGCTGAACAGGGAAAATGATATTCTTTTGCTCCAAACCATATGGACCTTTTTTGCTGTGTGTATGATCATCTTGGAATATGGCAACAATATGCTAGTCATTGTAAGCACTTAATTGTTGATGATGTCGAGATATTAATTCGTAGTTATCCGTCCAGTGAGGGTAATGATAGAACCAGCTGAATAGCACGATATAGTCGTTCAAATCATAATGGAACCTCGGCCATGGTTTACTGTAGGAAACGGGCAGGCCGTATCCTAGGCTTGTTTCTTGCGTCTCGATTTATAAATCGACCGTTTGTAGGAAACAATGTAAACTATGATTCATCGGGCCATACCACATATTCATTGTGTGTCCAGGTTTTATCATCGACGCACCCCTTTTTTTTCGTTATGAAGGGTTTTGCAATTTCCGCTCTTCCTTGAATCTTAGCTTTGTGAAACTCCCATCAAACTGTTTTACAGGATACTCCCGCCGAACTGGGAACAGTATTACTCATGTAAGTGTTGAGTGCTGCAGTCCTTTTTCCGCGGTGGTTTTACGTTGTTTGGCCAAACTCCTTTTTAATTCGTCGGTCAGTTAACTTTCACATTCGCTCACTATTCCTCTTCGCCGACGAAGTTTTATAATGTATTGTGTGTGCTGTAATTGCTGTGGGCACTGTCGCTTGTGAAACCATAAACAGTTCAGCTGTTTTTGTCACGCTAATCTAACGCGTTTTTACGCGCTAATCTCGCAGCAACAATTTTCCACTTTCGAAATCAGAGAGATCACATATTTCACCGAACGCTTGCGTTCACCATCTCAGACCAAAACTTATAATACACTGCAATATAACCTTCAAAACATGGCATGTCGACTGCACAATGCAGCTGCTTCACAGAATTAACGCGCCCGCAGTGGTGGCAACACTAAAGAAAGTAATGTACTGCATTGTGTTCATATTGTTTTGTCCAACACCTGCAGATTCAATGCTACTCTAGGAACATGGTGGACAAGCCCAGTCTTCCATCTTTCTTGGCTACATAGGATAAATAAGCAATCTCCAATACTCATATGCACATGTGGGAACTGTTTCACTGACAGTCTTTTCTGACCATCCGCTTCTCTGGGAATCCACACAGATGGCATTGCCAAAACAGTTTGTAGAGGTAATGTGGCATTATACAATTATGAAGTAATGCCATCTGAGTGGGGTTCAAATGCACCTTCTGACGCCTCGTCACTGTTTTCATTATATTCGCAATGGATGTTTCAAATGAGAAGCCGTTCCAAATAGAGTAATTCACTTCCAAGTATGTTAATATATGATAATTACCGAACATTTGTTTTATGCGTGGGGAAAATTAAAAAAAATTGGGAGCGGTTTTTGAGTAAATGTTTACTTTTAAAATTGCATTAATTTTAAGGAAACTACTACCACGCGTAAACTATTCGTTTCTTTAAAAATGTTACATGATCTTTCATAAAGAGCTGGTTTTTTAGAAAGGATCTGGTTTAAAACAAAACTCAATTTGGTTTTAAAATGTAGCCTTGTAATGTTGGTTTTTGCCCTGTAATGTTGGTAAATTTGGTTTTAAATGTAGAATGAGCCTTGGGCCACATTTTTTATCGTCCTTACATACTACCGTCCTTATACATACTAGGAGAAAATTAAAAATAATTAGAGCCATTTTTGAGAAAAAATCTTTTAAATAATTACTCGAACATTTTTCAGTTTGAAAAATTGTACGTGACCTTATTTAAAGATCGGTCTTTAAAAAACAAATTTCATTAAGGAAAAAATCTCTACTTTCAATATTGTAGATGTAGGAAGACGCCGTAAAAAAGTTAACAATTGCAATTTTCGAAAATTCGGAGATTTCAATGAGGAACTCGGAAATATGTGAAAAAGAATGAAAGAGTTTTAATTTTTCTGAAAAATACTGTAACCTACTGGTATTCTTAGTATGCGGGATTGCATGTTCAATAAAACTCATAAATAAATTTCACACCACATCCAATTAAAAACTTAGGTGATGATGATCATGCGAGTGAATGATTTTTACAAAGAATATTACAAATTTTGATAAAGTTATTGCGGTTTACTATCCTAGTTGAAAGTATCACAAGCAAAAAACAAAAAAAAACAATTAATTTGCCGCTGCAATAATATCACCGAACTCAATCTTAACACTACCTGCAAATCCCTACTACCACCAACCCGCGACTGTGAGGGGGCTGCCCCACAACGTCCGACCGTGAGTCCCGGGTTGGCACAGACCGCTAGCTAATCAGAGGGACCTCTCCGCCAATAACAACGCACCTGCCCCACCCGGGCGCCCAATACACAATACTCGACGCGCAGCAACGCGGCGTCACTGCCTGAGGAAGCCTGCGACATGGGAGGCGAAATGTCGGCCGCCCAGACCACTACGTCACCTTAGACAGCCAAAAAGTCATAGAGATCTATGCACAAGTTTATTGCCGAAATTAACTAACATACAAGCGTATTTGAGACATCTGTGTTCCCATGTGTTGGCTGGAGAAGCAAGCCTCTGTGAATGCATTTTCGAACCCCAAAGTCCATTATAGAAGTTCATCTACGACACGCAAAGTCTTATGTGAAAATTTTGAAGACGCGTTCGAGGCACAAGTCAGAAATATGAACTCAGATCGCGTAGAAGTTAATTCCGAAGTGCCAAGTTCGAAGTTCGAGCTGGGAATGTTTTTGGGACCTCGCGCGCGACAAAACGGAGGCTTTGATCCCCTCCTCTGATCCGAGTGCTTCATGCTAATTACTAAAAATCAGCTATCGGGAGCAGTGACGGAGCGATACTCGAACCAATGGTTTGCTAGCACATGTGGCACCAAAAATGCCGTTGCATTGTTGTGCGAAAGTTAGTTCACGACCCCATGCGTGGGCGGGGTGAACGTACCACTCTTTGTCGGTGGAATACGGTGCAGCTGACGGCCTCGAGCTTTGAAATTACTCTTTGGTCGAAAAACCTTTGGCCGACGCGCATGTTCGCGTAGCGAATCACTGGCCCCTGTAATTTTATATCGATCGCTCGCTCTCTCGTACGGGCGTCCATAACAAATCGCGTAGAATTTCAAGGCATCACGCCTCGCACAAATGTAAAGAGTACTGCGCCCCGTTAACTGCCCTTGTACCCCACTCGCGAAAGTAGTAGCGCGACCATTATTGGACGAAGCCAATTTTGACCGTTGGTGCTGGGCTGGGCGGAGCCATCTTAAAAAAACAAAGCGGCTGCATTTTTATTTTTTTTTCGAGGCACCGCGCGCGTCGTGGTACCTCGGCAGGAGTTGCAAAAAAATCGCAGGAGGTCGGTCCCTGCAGCAGTTGTCACCCGGGGAAGAGACCGTGGCAACAGGGGGAGGGGGCGTATTCAAGCAGTTAGCGAGTCGAATATGTTGATTATTAAAAACGAGAATGAGGTTTATCATGTCCGTTCACGTTGGGTGTAACATTACAAAGCTGATTGCAAGCCACAGCAACTCTCCAAGAAACACACCGCTCGTCAATAATATCAGTATTCGCGAAGAACGTTTCTGTTGACATACAGTCGACTCTGATTAAAGTGAACTCGGATGTAATGAATTCTGGGTTATAGTGAACGTAAATCACTGGTCCCGTTTCATTTACATTACAAATAAGCACAAGAGAATTAGATTATAAGGAACTCTGAAACTCAGCTATAGTGAACGTACGAGATACAATGTCCTGGAAATTAAATACCTAATGGAAAAAAATATATTGCCTCAGTGCCACAAATTCGAGCATTTGGACGCATGAAAACAAAAGTCTCCCCTGAGGAATACTTACAGCGCAAATCTTAATAATGATTTATTTTATGAAATTGCTTCTGTACTACTTTAAGTACTGCTCCGGCATTCGCCTGATGTTGATCGGAGAAACCACGGAAAACTACCGATCAGAGCAGCCGGCCGCCAGAATTCTCCTCCAGACAGCGACTGAATTCGACCTAGCTGAAAAGCTAGTGTCGAAAGTCCTGCCGCCGTCAGGACTCGAACCTAGGATCTCCCGGTCAGAGGCGCTGCAGTGACATCAGTTGATGCACTGAGCACTCCCGGTAATCCATCGATCAAGAAAGGTTTGGCGATTAATAGCGGACCCGCAAGAGGGACCTTACTGATGACCTAGTGCCACTCAGTTTTTCTGCGGAAACGAAGGCCGTGTCCTGCGCGAGCTACAACGGGCTGAGGCGACACGCGACTGCTTGCTTTAGTTTCAAATGTGATGTTACTTGAAATTCCGCGGGATAAAGCGCGTAGTATTCTACGTAGACGACTTCTACAGCCCCACGTCCAGGCGCCACCCGCCGCGTAGCCACTAGCCCCATTCCGTTGCGAATAGGATCTGGGAGGTTATTAGGCGACTAAAAAAACTTTTGGAGAGTGGGACGGTGTTTCGATAGTGGAAGAGGAATCGATGGGTGTCATGACTGCATTGCGATATTTTGAGACAGTCAACAATGCAGAATAGAATTTGGAGAGATCACAAACTTTGAAGAACGGCCTAGAGAAATTACTAATGAAAAACGTTCAAAGCAAATAATTCAAAATAATTAATTTTTAAGGTAAAAAATATTGAAACTTTCATTGCGTATTGTTAATATATTTTGCAATATTAATAAAATCAATTATTGTGGAGAAATTCTATTTAATTTTGAAAAGGATATAGTGCACCTCCGATTTTGTGAACCAAAAATTCCCAGAAGTTGATTCCCAGAAGTTCACTAAAATCGGAGTAGATTGTATTTAATTTAGGGCATAGTTATACCAGAGCATTTTATTTCTTACACTGGTGAACACGCGTGTTACATTTTCCCACCCGGTGCTTTTTAAGGGGTTATAATTAAACCTTTAAAACCCCCCCCCCCAAACCGGCACCCCCACAACTCCCCAGATTCCATGCCAGCCGTCCAGGCCCGACGCCCCAGACCCCACGCACCCTGGCCACCACGGCCAACGCCACGCCCATGCACACGCCCATGGACCTATGCACACGCCCGACGCTGTTGGCCCACGCCCCACGCTCTAGGTACATGCTACCCCCGGCCCGTGCACACCTACGATACCCTCGGCCCACGCCCCAGGCACATGCCAGACGCTACACGCCCGAGGACTTATGCACACCCCGACGCCCTAGGCCCACGCCCTTCGTTCCAGCCACACGCCAGACGCTGCACACCTGAAGACCCATGCACACGCCCGAGGACCTATGTACACGCCCGACGCCCCAGGCACCTGCCAGACGCTGCACACCTGAGGACCGAAGGACCCACACGTCCGACGCCAGACGTTGGGCCAAAGCGAATCCATTGAGGCCTGGGAGCTTCGTCGCTCGTCGCCCCTCGTTTGCACAGCGCCCGCAGAGCGCCACCGCACGCAGTTCGCAGAAGCCCTCCCCCGCCCCGCGACTGTCACCCGCCCAGGCCACGCGTCGCCTTCATGAGCGGCGCATCAATCCCCATTAAGAGACCCGACGACTCCCACGACCGCATGCGTCACCTCCGCCCCGCCCCCGCCCCCGCTCCCACACGATGGCGCGCGTTTCTGACTCAGCGACCGCCGCACGCGAATCGATCGGCGGGCGGCCCAGCAGGAGGCAGCCGCTCCAGATACGAGTCAAGACGAAGCGGGCGGGGCGGGGGCGGGGGCGGGGCGCTTCTCCGAAGAGCGGTCGCGCTGCGCGGAAGCGGCGGGGGAGGGGCGCGGCGGCGCCTCCGCGGAATCTGCAAGATTCAGCAGGGCCTCTTCCGCGGAGCCAGCGGCCACGCGGGATCCCAGCGCCCGCCACGCCCCTTTTTGCAACATTTAGCCTCGACGTGTGTGAAGTGTTCACGTTTTAATAAGACAGAGACATTCTTGTTATTGTCAATGCTCTGTGCAGGCGGGCAGACCCGCATCGCAGGAACAGCACTCTACCTCTAGATTGGTTATGTACGTACCTTAAACAACGATCTCAGGGAGTAAAAGTACATTATTGGAATGATGGACAATTATGTACACAGCTTTCCGACTCTTTGACAATGGCATGTAGATTCCCTCAGGGATCGATTTTTAGCCCAATTCTCTTCCGTGAACGATATGCCCTCGACGATTCGAAACGAAAGATCAGCTCTCTTTGCGAATGATTCGAACATTCTTTGCAATAAAGAACCGTAAATAGTACAATATATGATGTTTCAAATTGGTTACGTAATAACAAATTAATAGTAAATGAAAATAAAACGGTTTTAATGCAGTTTTTTAATGCCATTTCAAATAATTCTCTATTCCTTTGAACGGTGTACCATTGACTGATGTTAAGGCAACAAACGTTTTAGGTCCCTCAATTCAGTCACACCTCAAATGGAACGTCCATTTAAATCAATTGAACACACAATTAAGTTCATTTTGCTACGCGTTCAGAATTCTTTCAAAGCGAGTCAGCCTTCATACTGTTCGTTGTGTATACTTCGCGAATGTTCATTCCCGCCTAAGATATGGCATAATATTCTGGAAACAGAACTTAAAGCTCCCAGATTTTTAGATTACAAAAAGACAATTGTACGAATAATAATCAATCCCACCCACATCATTCATGAAAGCCTCTCATTATTAATCTCAGAATTTTACCATTAGCTGGTTTGTTGATTTACGAATCAGTGGTTTTGTCCAAAATTACTTGCTTAAGAGCGAGAATATATTGTCAGAACACGCCGATGTCTATAACTATAACACTCGACGTAGAAATCATATTCATCAGACGACAGTATCAACAGCTCATTACAAAAAATTCCCATACAATACATGTACATTATTTTACAACACTTTGCCAGATGACATTAAACGATTTCATTCCATAAAAAAGTTTAGTCCCGAGTAAAATATTTTCTGCTGCATATCTCTTTCTATACTATTAGTGACTACACCGAGCATCCAAAAGTAAAGTAATGTTTAATTTTAACAATTACATTTAATGTATTATTTACCATTTGGCCTGTATAATTTTAAACAACCTGTAACAAGTGCTGTACTTCAGTATCTGGGTAAATGACCCCCATTTAGATCAGCTTTTTCGTCCAGTTTCCCAGATCCTTTGAGGAAATGCTCAGATGGTCCCTACTTCTGCTTCTGAACATAAATGAAACTTCATTATCTCTGCACGACTTCTAGAATTCAGTAGGAAATACAGTTATTCAAATCATCGTTCTCCATGTTGTCGCCGGAAGTGTTATGCCTTGATGTGAGAACATAAGGGATAAGAACCCAAATTAATTGCTGATTTACTCTTGAAAATAGATTATATCTTATCGGAGTGAACACTTTTGTTAACAATCCTTCCAAATAACGTTCACGTTTTTTCTGTATTCAAAATTGAAGTAGCATATGGCTTAGGGTACGGATCACTGAATTTTGAAAACGTGCACATAATTCATTTCTCTCCATAGCACATCACACACAGTTTTTAATTGTTTTGTAGTATAATAATAATAATAATAATAATAATAACAATAACAACGACAACAACAACCCTTAGGTTTCGCGCTCGAGTCGAGGGGAATCTCTGACCGACAAAGCGGCTGCGAGGGCGTTTCTTGACGGTCCCCCAATTTCCTCTGCCTCTCATTTCACCGTGGTTCCACCAGTCCATGTTAGGACTCATTACTAATGAAAAACTACTACTACCACCACTACCGTCGCCGCCGCCCCCGCCGCCGCTGCCAGCACCACCACCACCACCACCACCACTACCACTACCACTATCATTACCACTACCACTACCACTACCACTACCACCACCATTACTACTACCACTACTACGACCACTACCACTACCACTACCACTAACACTAACACTACCATTACTACTACCACACTACTACTACTACTACTACTACTTAATACTACAACTGACATCTCGCTACTATAGCCACAACTACTACCATTTCTACCACTGTCATCGCTACTACTTCTACTGGAACCACCACTATCAGTGCCACTACCGCTAACACTACTACCGGAAGCGTTAGCTCAGTGCATCAACTGTCACTGCAGCGCCTCTGATCGGGAGGTGCTAGGTTCGAGTCCTGACGGTGGCAGGATTTTCGACACTAGCTTTTCAGCTATGTCGAATTCAGTCGCTGTCTGGAAGAGAATTCTAGCGGCCGCCTGCTCTGATCGGTAGTTTTCCGTGGTTTCTCCGATCAACACCAGGCGAATGCCGGAGCACTACCCTAACAAACAGGCCACGGACCGCGCGCGATCTTTCCTTCCTCTTCCTTGTCGTATCCTCTCCTCTTGCACACACACACTTACACACACTTACACTAATATGCACTACACAACCACATATTCCGAGAGACCGGTCGCTTGTCCCGGCTGGGGCAGTGCCCCGCTGGTGGGAGAGTCCTGGTTAGGGGGAAACCCCACTAGCCGACGGTAGGTGGGCGCTGGATCTCGCCATCCAGCGGGGAAAGATCACCGCCATCTCCCGAGAAAAAACATGTACTACACTAACGGGACTAATGACCAAAGCAGTTGACGCGCCCGGAAACACGAAAAAATCAATCAATCAAAACTAGCACTATTACTGCTATTATTTCTTCAGCGTTGACCAGAGGCGGACTGACACATGTTTTGCCGTCAATCGATTTTTCGGTACCAAGGACACACAAAAAATTAATTCTGGCTACGCCACGTGTTGAAGGAAGTAATTTACTACTTAGCAGCAGTATTTATCCACATTTTCGTTACCAGGTACCGGCAATAAGAGTTTTACTGCCGAAAAGTCTTCGTTTTCCGGCGCACGATTACAAACCATCTTTTTTCGCAGTAAGCGCGCGAAAGTTAATCAGCTAATTTCAAACTTCAATATACAAAATTGCGTAATATAGTTAATCAAAAAGAAGAAATGCTTAAATGGGATGTTACAATTCGTAAAGTTTAGAACGCATAGTGTTTCTAAACAGGCGTATTAGAGTATTGAAATATGAGTACAGGTGACCTCAGAGGCCAACTATACTTTGTCTTGACAAATAAAAAATGTCTTGACAATACAAAGGCTGGTAGTAGTTTAAAATCAGACCCAAACTTTACTGACGGAAATAATGCTAGACAGTGTAAGCTTTTCGATCTAAATAGTAAAAACTATCTAAAGAGTAATCGCCCAATCTCCTTGTCATCCAATATCTACAAACTGTTTTCAAAAGTTATTAATAGAACGCTATCCTAGACTTTGGATGAAAATCAACTGCCGGAACTAGCAGGCTCCACATCAGGCTATTCCAATGTCGATCATCTTTAAGCAGTTTGTCAAATCTTTGAGAAATCGTATGAATTCAATCTGAAACTCTATGTAGCATTTGTGGACTTCGCTGAAGCCTTCGATTGCCTTGTACACATTTGCATTCTCCAAGCATTGCTGAAACAAGGAATAGAAAGAAAATACCGTCGCATTTTGGCAAGACTTTATTCAGATAGTCACGCAAAAATCAGAACTGACAAAGAAGGCGTTCCATTTCAACTGCTTAGAGGTGTCCAACAAGGAGACCCATTGTCGCCGAAATTACTTACATGCCTTCTAGAGGAGATATTGCGACTACTGAATTGGAAAAATTAAGGAATACTTTTGAATGGACAGAAATTAACAAATTTCGCAGATGATATAATACAGTTTTAAAAAAGAATTAAAACCGGAAAATTAGGTCTAAAAATGAATTTAAATAAAACAAATGTTATTCCAGCGAAGAAACTCAAATCAAGCTAGGCACAGAAAACATCCACTACACCCAGAAACACATTTACTTAGGAGAAACGGAATCATTTCACAATATCCATGAGAAAGAAATAAAGAGAAGAATCTCTCAAGCTTGGAAAAAATTTTGGGGGTTGAGTTTTGTACTGCTGGATAAAACACAAACGATAAAAATAAAAAGAGACATATTAGACAGCTATATACTGAGAAAAATGCTGTACGGAGCACAAATCGAGGGGGGAGAAAGCACTGCAAATAACGCAGAAAAATGTAAAGAAAATTGCTACACGTAATACTCAAAGATCGCATAAGGATTAGAAGAAAGACGCAAGTGAGAGATGCTGCATCCACTGCTGAACAACTGAAATGGAAATGGGCAGGTTTCGTAGTATGATTCATTCACAACCATTGACCAAACATTACTACGCTATGGGACCCAGGAAGACCAAGAAGAAGATGGGCTCATGAGACAAAGGCAATCTGCGGTCGCGGACAGCGCGAAAGCGTGAAGAAGGGAACTGTCTGGTACCTGTGTATGGGAACGCTAGTGCTTCAAAACGGAACAGCTAAAGTAAATTCGATGTGGAGCATATTAACAAGTGTTTGAAATCAAAATAAAAGCACAGCAGTAACGTTATATGAGACAATCATAGGCGTTCCAATTCAACTGCTTAGAGGTGTAGAAGTGTATGAGAAAGACATATAACAGCGAAAAGTATTAGCCGCAGAAAATAAAGACAAAGATCAAGTAGTACAGTGTAATCAGTTAGATGTATAGGTTTCAAGATTAATTCCATTATCAGTACTATAGTTGCGCAAAAGTGAGTACAGTGCAGTGTAACAAGGAACTAGAGACAGAAGTGTAACAACCCTACTGTAAATAATTGTAGGGAAGTAATTGTAAGACACACACACGTTGCTCAGTTGCGAGAATATTACCAAGAGCAGAGGCCGATGCTCACCCAGAGATTCTTAAGCTTTATTTATTTATTTATTTATTTATTTATTTATTTATTTATTTATTTATTTATTTATTTATTTATTTATTTATTTATTTATTTATTTATTTATTTATATATTTATTATTTATATATTTATTTATATATTTATATATTTATATATTTATATATTTATATATTTATATATTTATTTATTTATTTATTTATTTATTTATTTAAATTTAAGCTTATGGAGATATTATGAAGATATAGCCGTTCCTGTTATTAACTACATGATCAGTTATTCTCTAACTACATCGTTTTTCGTTAATACTTGGAAACTGACCAAAGAATATTCTTTTCCTATCGGTTTAAGTGGCTCAGGAGATCAATTGATGTCATTGCAGTGCCTTTGAAAGGGAGGTCCTCCGAGTCCGGACGGTGGCAGGATTTTCGATACTAGTTACTTAGCCAGGCCGAATTCAGCCGCTGACTGCAAGAGAATTCTAGCGGCCAGCTATTCTGATGGCGGTTTGATGATCAATATCAGGCAAATACCGGAATAGTACCCACAAAAGGGCCATGGACCACGCGCGATCTTTCCTTCCTCTTCCTTGTTCTATACTCGCGCCTTACTTGCAAACACAACCACCACGCACATTGAGAGCGTAGAGCGTGTCCCGGCAGGGTCAGCGCTCCACTGATTGGAGAAAATCCCGCAAGCCGTTGTGTAGGTCGGCAGAGGATCTCACATCAAACGGAGACGTTTACCACCACCTCCCAAGATCAAAATACGTACTGCATCAAAGGGACAAATGACCTTAGCAGTCGACATTCTACTGCACAGAAACACCAATTAAGATATCAGTCGTCCTCTTCGATGTCTCAAAGCCATTAAGCATTAACCTATAAGCATTCTGCTGGCACTATCAAAAAATCTGTAAACAATTATACATGAGCAAAATAGTCGTACATAGTTGGGAATTGAGTAATAAATTCACAAGAGCCGCGTTTCGGGACAGGTAGAAGCACACAAACCAAAATAATTGAAGTCACGCCAGATTGTGGGAACCTCTTATATAACTGTAATAATAATGTAACTAAGCTTCTAAAGCTATTAGATTTCAGCAAAACCTTTGATTCTGTGATTCATGATCTGCTATTCACTAAATGCAAGAACTTAATATTTTCATTAGCGTCCAAGCGGTGTGTAGAAGATTACGTTAGGAACCGTTCGCAATTTGTGTGGGGGAGGAACACGCATTGACAGAAACAATAGCCAAGGGGTTCCCCAAGGATCCACTATTCCTATTGTATGTTAATAACTTGCCTTGGTGCATCCGTTTCTGTGACATCGTATGTATACTGAAGAAATTCAAATTTATATTAGTGGGAGGCCCATTGCATTGAAACAATTAAAAGATAGTACAAATGAGTTCAAAACTTTGTTGAAGTGGTCAGAATTAATCAGCCTTGCTTTAAATTCTACTAGATCACATTCCTTTGTAATTTGTACAAAGAAATTTCAATAACTGGCTGACAAAAACGATGCAAAAAATTGTTATTCTATATTAAAACATATCCTACTGTTCCGAATTTTAAATATATAGAACTTTTTTTAACACTAACCTCTAGTGGTATTTTCATGTAAACAATTTTGCAAAGTTAGTTTATTCACGAATTAATTCTCTTAGAATTGTTGGCAAATAGTCAATATGATGGTCAATATAAAAAATTACAATATAATCCGTTGTCTTTCCGTACTTTCACTATTGGTCTCAAGTTTGAGATTTAAGTTAAGCACGTGCTACACGATTACAAAGAGTTCAAAACGCATGCATTCGGTTTGTTTACACTCTAAACAAATACGACTTTGTATATCGAACCATTTTGAATGAATTCCAATATTTTGGGTAAGCAACATGCGGATGTTGCATTCTCTCTTCTACTCAAATGATTGAAAACAAAACATATTCCATGTACAACAACGTCGGTTCACGTTTCTTGTATCCGCTAGACTCGTCAAATCATTATTAGTACAAAAAACAAAACATAATTCTAATTACAAAAAAACATTTAATGTAGGCGTAACGAGAGCATGGAACAACCTTCCAAAGAAAATTAAATGTGCCCTTTTGTCAATTGTTTTAAGAAGCGTTTTAAGAAAGGAAAGATCGCGCGCGCGGTCCGTGGCCCGTTTGTTAGGGTACTGCTCCAGCATTCGCCTGGTGTTGATCGGAGAAACCACGAAAACTACCGACCAGAGCAGCCGGCCGCTAAAATTCTCCTCCAGACAGCGACTGGATTCGACCTAGTTGAAAAACTAGTGTCGAAAATCCTGCCGTCGTCAGGACTCGAACCTAGGACCTCTCGGTCAAAGGCGCTGCAGTGACATCAGTTGACGCACTGAGCTACCGCTCCCTGATGGAGATATTTGTGAAGGTCCGATTGTCTAACCGACTGATTCTGAAAAGCATTCATTTTCTTCCGCTTTAATCTTTCGTTATGTTCATAAGTATGAATTTAATTTACTGATTGATCTCTTATCGACACAGTACTTCGGGCGATTGGATAAATGTTTTCCTGCAATTTAGAGAAAGAGCTTAGACACGTCTAACGATTACTAGTCTCAATAATAAAATTCATTAAAACTTTCTGACTCATATTTACTCGTTTCATACCCAAAAGAGTGAAAATTCGTCAAATTGCATAGATCTGCAGAGGTGGCTCAGGGCAATAGCAATGCTTCTCATCTGAAGGTTTTCGAGTTAGAGACATGAGGGAGTTTCAATGCTGGCTAGTTAGCTAGCTCGAATTCCCTCATCCTCCCTCAACTAAAACTGTTTCTATAGATTTAGGGACTATACTGAGCATCACAAGGAAAGTAACATTAATTTTAACAGTGATATTTAATGTATTAATTACCATTGGACTGTATAATTCTAAACAATAAGCAACAAGTATTGTATTGCGGCTTCCGGGTCAATGACCCCCATCTCGATCAGGTTTTTCGTCCAGTTTCCCTGATCCATTGAGCAAATGCTGAGATGGCCCCTTGTTTTGCTACTGGACATAAATGTAACTTCATTATCTGTGCACGTCTTCCAGAATTCAGTGGGAAATACAGTTATTCAAATTACCGTTTCCATGTTGTCGCGGCAGGCAGTATTATTCCGAAGGACAACATGCATAAGAGCCCAAAATGTATTGCTTATTTATCATTGAAAATAGATTTTATTACTTGGGAGATTTTTTAATTCAAAATTCAAGTAGTATATGACTTAGTATAGGGGTCACAGAATTTTGAAACTGTGCACACAATTGACTTTCCCCATGGCATGTCATACGCAGTTTTAACTGTTTTTTGACGTAAAATAAATTTTAAAAATTCTTCCCTGACCTACTTAAACTTACATGCACTTCACTATCACACTTTTCGGGACACCAGTCGGTAGCTTTGGGCTTGACCGACCGGGGCGGTGCCACTTTGGCGGAGATACTTGGACCAGCGGGGGAGGAACACCACCTTCTCCCGAGATACAACATGCACTTCACTTTCGGAACTAATGACTATGGCAGTTGACGAGTTCGAAAACAGTCAATCAATCGAATCGAATATTCCCTTTAGAATATATGTATGGGTTAGATATTCAGATATTTATTTAGTCAAAAACAGTAAAAAACTGAATGTGACGATGGAAGGAAAAGATTTAGTTCCTGGAGATCCCAGTCAGTAATCTGGAAATTCATGGGTCTTTTTCATCTGTACGTTCACAAAGTACAAATCTTTGAATCAAAAAGTACAATACTACATAAGTGAGGAAACATAATAATATTGGAATAATTTGAATATTTGAGAAGTGTTAAAATTCAATTTGACGAAGTTTATTGCGAAAGCTGATATATTATAAATAATTAAGCGGAAATTATAATTCAAAACAATTTGACGGTTTCTTTCATTTTCATTTGTTTCCAGGGAAACGTTACTGGTTAGATTCGTGTAGTTAGTGATAGTTTATTCAATATACTCTGACGAGGGAAGTAGTGCCAATAAACTCCTAAATATTAAAAACATACAAATATTCTGCATTAAAAAATTATGAAAAATTGCTGCTTGTTATCCTTTCGATTAAAAACAAATGGCAGATATTCATTCACGGGGACTCATTGCCTTCGTAATCTTTCATCTCAGGCTGCCCGATGGCGTTGTAATGCAGTCACGAAATTCCGTGCTCAAGCAGACTCACCGGCAGAACCCAAATGATTAGAGGAACAAGCGAACTCAAGTTCGTCCGCCTGCAGGCCACGCGCCAGGTCAGCAACCTATGATTCATAGGTTTCCACAATCCCCAAATCAGGCGCAGAAACTTCTGGAGATCAATACTTGAAGGCAAAGAGCAGTCAGCTTCATCGCCGATCAATGCAGATTTTCTGACGAAGATTCCGTCGCTAGCCAGGAAGCTGTTACGTCATATCAATAAAGCGCTAACTCTGCTCGTTCAAACGCCTTGCCATTTGCAGTATAATATATTATCTGAAAGTTTGTAGTGTTTTATCATTGTATCACATTTTGAAAAATCACTCTAATATATGTTGGCTTTTCATGATTCTTATATATTAATCATCATTTTCATAAATATTGATTTATTTTCAACTTTATCGGCAGAGATGGCTCAGCGACAAAACACCGTTGCGGGTGCAACGTCTCTGACGGTGACGAATTTTCAACACAACTCAAACTCGTTCTCGTTGTTAACATGTCAGGACCTTATTCTACACGTAATGTACATACTAAACTTGCCAAAAGTGGATACTTTTCGTCGTTTAGTTTTGTAAATAATTAATATTAAACTTTGCACTGCGCACTTGTGCCCGTGTAACACGGGTCACGGCTTTGCCTCGCTCTAGGGCTACTTCTCTGGCTGTCGCGGTGCTCTGCGCTCTCAGTGTTTCTCGGACCGTCGAAACGGCGACATTTACGAATGCCGAATACGGGGAAATGATTTTTTTCTATGGTTTCTGCAAAGGAAATGCGCGTGTAGCTATCAAGGCGAGGAAACAACCGGACGCACGTGCGTTTGCAGCGGCGCTTCGCCGTTTGGGAAAAACAGGTACATTAAATAGTCATGCACAGAAAAGTGATTGTAGAAAGGCCGAAGTGCATTATTTAACAATTTTTTAGGATGTATTCAAAGGTCCTCGCACGCGGGTAACAGGATGCGCAACAGTTCTCTGAAAAACTCAGTTATTAATACTATTCGCGAAGCCCCGGGAACGAGCACAAGGCAAATAGCGCGCGAGGTCAACGCATCACAGCCCCTCATCTGGTGAACAATTCATGCGGAGAGATTACGACCTTTCCAGTTCCAGCGGCTGCAGCATTTGCGCAGTGCAGACTTCCAACGACGTATTGAATTCTCTGGACACTTCCTGCGCAAGTGCAATGAAAACCAGGAATTTCTGAAACGAGTTCTTTGGACAGCTGAAGCGTGGTTTTACAAGAACTGGCGAAATTAATCTGCACAATTCGCACGTGAAGGACGAGAAATATCCACATGTTGCATTCTCTGTAAATGTGAGGGGTTGGCATTGTGGATGAATTTATCATCCCTTCTTTCATCTTACCCGAACGTTTGAGAGGAGTTCATTATCTGAATTTTATAAGTCAGGTACTCTCTACGATTTTGGAGGAAATCTCTAAATTTGTGCGGCCACAGATGTGGTACTAGCATGATGGGGCAGCCCGTCCACATAATTTTCGCAGAGTTTGGCACTACTTAGACATACAATTTACTGATACTATGTGATTAGACGAGGAGGCTCATAACATGACCGCTAGGTTCTCCGGACTTCAATCCGCTGGACTTTTTTCTTCTTGGGGTTAATGAAAGACCGCATTTATTCTACCAAAGTCGTGGATCGTGATGACCTTCTTCGGCGCATTGAAGTCGTGGCGGTAGAAATTAAGAGACAACCCGACAGAGTTCTGGGGGTCACGGAGGCCGTGCAGCACAAATGAATATGTGGCGTCCACGCAAGAAGAGGCCATTTTGGATACAACTCTTATAAGAGTTGAAAAAGAGCGAAATTATGGCTGTATACACAAATAATAATCAAGTGCCCTAAACAACACTAAAACAATAGTTTTTTTTCTCTTCTTTCTTATTCGTTAGATAAGTACGTAATAACAGCAAAGGGGAACAATAATAACTGTAATATTTGGACTACTTTTATGCAAAACATGGCCAATAAGAAACAAACTCGTTTCTTCAAAAATGTGTGTAAGGTTTACACATGTTTCTTTGCACACATGAATAACAATGTACTCTATCACGGAGTCCCGTATTAGGAACCAGAACTGAATCACCCAGTATCGTGGTTCTCTGTACTGTTCAGTAGTTTTCTGAGGTTTCTACGATTAATACCTGGCGAATGCTAGGCGAATATCCTAACAACCGGGCCTCGGATCTCGCGTATCTTCCCTTCTCATCCTTGACCCCTCGTCTTCCCCCCCCCACACACACACACACATTCTTACGTTTATATGTACTAATAGAAAGCAGCATAGCCGGATCGGACGGGGCCTCGCGGGCCGCTGGACGAGATCTGGCCGGCTCTGGATCTCGCGTTCCATCGGTGGGGGGGGTCACCTCTTCTTCCCAGCTATTTCATTCAGTAACTTCCACGAACTAATGGCCAAAGTATTTGATGAGGTCGGCCCGGTGGCCGAGATCGCTAAGGCAGTAGTGTCGTAGTGATCACGGTCCGAAGGGTTCCGTTAGTCCCGTTACTGTAGTGCATGTTTTTTTCGGGAGATGGCGGCGATCTTCCCCGCTGAATGGCGAGATCCGGCGTCGACCTACCGTCGGCTAGTGGGGTTTCCCCCTAACCAGGACTCTCCCACCAGCGGGGCACCGCCCCAGCCGGACAAGCTCTAAGCTCCCGACCGGTCTCCCGAAATATTTGGTAGTGTAGTGTATGTTAGTGTAAGTGCGTGTAAGGGGAGAGGATAGGACAAGGAAGAGGAAGGAAAGATCGCGCGCGGTCCGTGGCCCGTTTGTTAGGGTACTGCTCCGGCATTCACCTGGTGTCGATCGGAGAAACCATCGAAAACTACTGATCACAGCAGCCGACCTCTAGAATTTTCATCCAGACAGCGACTGAATTCGACCTAGCTGAAAAGCTAGTGTCGAAAATCCTCCCGCCAACAGGACTCGAACCTAGGACCTCCCGGTCAGAAGCGCTGCAGTGACATTAGTTGATGCACCGCTCCCGGTATTCATTTCTGTCACAAAGGAGCTACCATTCTGTACTTTTAACACCACCTAAAATTACCGCCGAAAATAATCACATGAACTTCACCTATGCCATAAATATCTGTACCACAGCAGGAATTAAGCATGGAACGGACCGCTCCTGCCCCCCCCCCCCATTTCATGAAATTGCAAAGGACGTCCTCTCCTCCCAAAAAAGACCTAGACAGATAAAGATAAAGAGAAATAAGAAAAAGTGGTGAAAAGTGTGATCACATCCCTATGTTCTCTCTCCTTCTCGTAAAGGAGAAACGCTACACGAGTCTGAAGCTACGAAAAACTTTAGCAAGGAGAACGCGGCGAGATGTTCTCGGAACCAGGAATCCTTACGCAAGCAGTTTTACTTCAGAAACGTTACTTTTATGTGCGCCATTGTTCCGAGTCTGTCTCCTCAGCTATCAGCGATAGCGTGGTTATACCAAAAGGGTCGGACCCCTACGACCACTCAGGGGTTCCGCAAGGAGTAATCCCGTCCCGAGAGTAGGCATTTTTCAGAAATGTGCTCAATTATCCTCTACACCATATCAATACTCTCTCTTTACTATGTAAGTAAGTAGTAAGGCGAGAAAGAAAAATGTTTTTGTTGATGGTAAATGATCCAAACCGCTTCCTTCCGGGCAGGAATATTAATGACCAGATATAACAACAGTGATTCATGTGCGTGAAGCGAGAAATAAGGAAGTTGGGACGCTTACAGGGATCCTCTGTTTACAAACAACCTTAAACAAGGAAACTCTCTTCCAGGAAGATGCAGTGACATTCGAGGAAGGAAGAAAGACTTTCAAGGAAATACTCCGCAAGAAATTACGAAGGAGGCGGAACGAGGAAAATGGCTCGCGAGAGGGAAGTCGGCGCCTCGAGGAAAAGGACCGCGTGGGTTGGGGGGGGGGGGGAGGGGGGGGAGGGGGGGGGGGGGCGACGCACGTCACCGGCGGCCCACGCGGGGCCGAAGGGACGCGAGGGCGCAGGTGAGGGCGTTGGGAAAATGAGGCGAGGCCGCACGGCGTCTCCAAACAACCAACATCCGCGCGGAACTACAGCACTCAGCTCCTGCACCCACCAACGAATGCACGCCCCGCCCACGCCCTTCACTCCCGTCTCGCCTTCCTTCCCCCTTCGCCCTTCCTCGAGGGGAATCGATTCGTCCGTGAGCACGTGTTGCATCGCAGGGAGCAGCCAATCTGCCTAATGGAGCCGCAGTACAAAATCAGAAGGTAATGTTTTCAAATAAATGTAAATATTCTTTACATGACAATGGTTCAAACGAGAAGGGGGAAAGAAGATACATATAAGCGAGGAATTAGATCGATGTAATGGCAGAGTAAAAATGTGTTCATATCGCGTAATTGACCTATTTGCTTTCCGCAGAATGAATGAGCGTAAAAGAAACTTTGCGTTAGTAACAAGATCAGTTGTTTAAAATGTGTGTGTATTTATATACATGACGTGTCTATTAAATCTATTCTGTGTAGTCCTTTTTTCAGGGACTACACAGGGGCAGGGAAATCATAAATTCATTACTATGCATGTCTACGCTATGAAGGTTTTGGTGTCTCCAGAAAAAATGTCTAATTTGGACTAGTTAAAATTAACAATCAAGAGAATGAATACAGCAAATAAAATTAACAATTTGTTGCTTGGGTTCAGAATGATGGACCAAAAAAAGGTGTGGGGAGGGAGAGGGGGGAGAGAGATGAGGATGGGAAGAAAGGATGAGGAGAGGAGGAAGAGAGGGGGGAGTGGAAGGAAGGAGAGAGGGAAAGCAAAATGTCATCTGCTTTGATTAATAATAATAATTGGTACCACCGATAGATACAAATTTCAACGGGATTCAATATAGGAAATAGTCCTTCTCGGGACTTTTGAACAATGTAATGTTTGAGGGGTTACTTTCAAGAACCGAACAAGTTCAAAATTTTAGTATCTACTTGGGCGTCCGGGAGACGCCGAAAATCATTTCGCCCTGAGGAAGGTCGCAGCATGACAACTGAAATGTTG
>CAXIVR010000001.1:347960836-347979804 GCA_964035755.1 Teleogryllus oceanicus | reverse complement strand
AAAAAGGGGTTTTAAAAAAACTGAGCCAAAAAAAATGTCTTTTTACCATTTTTTTTCCATTAAATTTACATTTTTTTTCAAACTTCTTTCAATTGACTTCACTCAGCCACGTCCGTCCACAACCTAAATTTCAGGGCTCTACCGTCACCTGAGCTAGCCGGAAATTTACAGCAAGGTAGGTGGGGCTGCAATATTTAAGTTTTAAACACGACGCGAGGCTGCCCTACTCAATTTTAACTACTTCACAGTTTAGCAAGGTGATATAACCCCAAATCGGTATTTTGTAAATACTTTTATTTAAAACCCGAGGGAAAACCATAAAATAACAATATTAAATGGTATAATCATTCCCAAATTTTAAAGGGTTGTTGAAAAGTTATAATGCTTGTCAAAAATAACATAAAAGTAAATATAATTTAAGTGGATTTGAAATGTCTTGAATATATTGGTTCTTCCACCTTATGGTCACGAACGAGAAAGAGTTGTTAGTCCTGCCAGAACATGATTAACACAGTCCTGCCAGAACATGACACATCTGCAGATTTCGTTTTCGACCAGCCTCGTGCAGTGAGGCCCTGCTTGTTTCTTCGAGAGTGCGAGGAATTTGAGCGTCGAAGGGCTGCCCCCCGCCCCGGAAGTGGGGATTTGCTGTGTGAGTACGCCACCACGGTGTTAGTCTGGAAATGATACACGCTTACACAAACACAGATTTATTGACAACAAAAGTACAGCATACATTTCCCATAATCCAAAGAATGTACGAAAACATCAGCCAAAATCAAAACCAAGAGTCCAGAGATGTACCAAAAACCAGCAAAGTTCCAGAAAAGTATCCAGAATATCCAATAATCTTGCCGGCCAGCGATCACTTAAAACGTACTAACCCCTCCCAACTTCACTCGAATGCCAAACACCAACGCTCTGTTTCTGTGGCGGGCCTGTTCAAAGGGGGCGGCGCTGAGATCGTTGCCGCCGCTGGCCTCCGGCCAGCTTTTTCCGGGACTGAGCGCCTTTACTGCTCCGCCGCCCGCCGACCCCTGATCGCCGCTTAGCGCCGCCCCCCAGGCGCGCTTTCGGGGTTACACAGCCGGACACCCGGAGATGCTCTCCCCCTGCCAGTGCACTTATTCTAAGAGCAAAAACGGGCATACCTGTTCGGCGGTGCTGGCATCAACGGTTTTAATCCGAAAAAGTGCGCGAGAAAAAAGACCTGCCGCCACCAGGGGGGCCCGTTGCGGTGGGCCCGCCCACGCGGCTGCATTGCGAAGGCGTTCTTGCTGCCGTCCCGGCTGAGAACAACAGGGACCACCTCATGGGGGAGCAACACCCCCAGCAGCCCAGCCATCATGGTGAGTTTGCTGGCGGATGCGTTCGCAGCGGTTTTGGGCCCCCATGAAATGGGAACTTTTCCATCCCCCCAAATGCCCTAAGCATCCCTGAAACCCTGCCTGAAAGCGAGATCACGGATGGCAACAATATGCCCGCTTCTAAAAACTACCTCAAACCTGAATAGAATGGCAAACGTCACAATAATAGAAGGGTTTGGGATGAGATACCCCCTGGCAGAGAATGCCAAAAAAAGTCAGATAAACAAGCCCAGAAACATCGAATTCGGTCAACGGTTCTCGGAATCAAGAAACCACAACACATGGATTCTAGCTACACCACGGTTACATGATTTTTCTGAATTTAATAAGGGTTATCCACTTTTTCGTTAACAGGTCCCTGTAATGAGTTTTTCCCCAAAAATTTCACTTTTTTTCCCAGCAAAGCTACTGCAAGTGGAGCGAGAAAGTAAAATACGCAGCTCTACTACAAAAACAAAACTTACAAGCCTCACAAAAAATAGATGAATTCAATGGCCAATTTTACCAACTGTGAAAACTAATCCTCCAGTTCTCTATAAACAATAAAACACACCAACCTAATGTAGTAAACAAATATCAATTTATATTATTAAATGAAACCTCTCTGAAATGTTTGCAATCAGAGCACAAATGAGAATAAATTCGTAAAACCCGGACAAATCTGAGATGTTCTTATCAAACACGGTGTTTCAGAATATTGCAAACAACTTTAATTGGCAATTACTCTAAAACGGGCATTTTCCCAGATGTATTCAGAATGGCAAATTTTAAAAACCATTGTTTAAAAAGGGCATGAGGTCTATAGTTTATCTGATCACAACTATTGCCCTGTTATCAGGATTTTCAAAATTTCGGAAATGCCACAGAACAAGAAACATTTCACAGAAAATGACAAAGCAGCAGATCGCAGAAAATTTTGATAAGAGTAATTTTTTGCAAACTCGATAGTTTTGTTTAGATAAGAAAATACAAAGAAAGTGTCTTTTAATTGTTTTGTTACAAAGGCGCCCAAAAACATATAGAAGGAAAAACAATCCTACATCATATGATTTAAAACAGTATTTCCCTGAGCACGTAATGATGGGAAGATAGTATCACTGGCAATAGAGGTTATCGTCTGCCCTGAGCGAGCGTAGGTTGAATATTGCTTTCGCTCGCTTTGCTTCGCCCTGGCCCCTCGCGATGGAGCGCCTGACAGAACCATGGTTTGACTTTACGCTCGTGTACTAGGTAGACAGAGAAGGTATTGTTAATTTTTCCCAAAAATGCATAAGTACCCTTTTGTTTTGATTTGAATATTTGATAAAATTTAGGTCCTGAAGCAATTCACCAAATTACTTATTAATTTAATTAAAATTACCATTTATAGGGTAATTTAATAATATTCCCAAGAATGGATTCGTTTGTCGCGTACCTAGAAATCTGCCGACGGACCGTCAGGGGAAGCTGATCAAATATGGCAATTAGAGATGGATTGAGAATGTAAATTTGAAATAATCTGGGCTTGGATTTGGAAAGGATTTAAAAATCTAGTTCTTCAAAAGACTGGAAGAGTTTGTAAACAAAAAGACCTTGTTCTTTCCAATTCATTCCATTCGTCTCAATACTTTACTTGCCATCCGTGCACTCTGTTGGTGTGAACAATATCTGCTCTTTGACAGGGGAAAATTAATTTTGCAAATAATAAAAGATACAGAGTGTATTTGTTGCTTGTTGCAAAACCTTTAAAGTTTGGAAAATAAAATCGCTGATTCAGGAGAAAGCTTTCGTACAAGACTAAAGATTTTGCAAATGCTGGTTTTATCTTTTTAAGAAGACACTTTAAAATTCATTATTCAGTGTCCAGAATCAAAGACTTACAAATTATAGGAAAAAGTTTTCAGGGGCCCAAAGTGCCTATTTTCAACGTTTAACTTCACCCCGATCTCAGGGGTACAGAATTAGTGTCACTTGACCAATTTAACATAGAGTACTATTATGTGTTTGCGTGCATTAAAAATTCTAACGGGTCAAACCCTTTGAGGACGAACAATTAGGTCACTCCAAATTCTAAAAAGAACGAATGAATGAATGCATCGAAGAAGTGCAGAAGTAGAAACAACATTCATAATGACATCTGCCTGGAAGCAGAATTTCTTAGAGTTCATTCACCAATTAAAGTACGAGAACATCGTTGCTTTCGTGAAACTCAACAAAAGGGTTTGAATTTGAGGAAATTGTTCACACCACTGTCCTTCCTAGGAAGGCAACTGGGGAGTAGGAGCGACAACATTCCTCATAACTAGAGCTCAAGATTCATATTTATTTCGCCTACAAAAGCAGCGAAAGGATTATTTTACGAAAATAGGAAAAACAGGCGTTTATTGTATTTAAAGAAGAGTGCAAAAGGTATTAACAGTGAAAAATCACTAATTAAATGGTAATTTAAAACACTACTAAATAAAATGTTCCAAATTTTTATTCTAACAAGGAACATCAGCACTTACATGGGAAGGAAACGTTTCCCTTTTGTTCTAATTTTTGATTGCACATGACCAACTGATATGATTAAAATTATTTTTACTGCCACTCTATCTGACGAAATCACTCTTGTGAACTCCTTCGAATTTTGGAATTATTGAAAAAAGTGATTATAGTTTTTCCCCTTGCGTCTGTGTAATCCCCAGCAATGAAATGGTCACACTGAATTACATAACAGAGCTTTGTCCCCAAAGGATGGGGGCCAAAGTCAAGTAGAAAGGGATTCCCCGTGAAAGAACAAAGCCTCAGCATCGATGAAAGACAACATGCACTTTTACTGGTAATACCTTCATTCTCATTGAGATTTTTTTCACTACATGGCTCTGGACCCATTAGTAGAGGAAGACAAAACAGCAAGTGGGTTTTTTCCCGACTTATATGTATGTTTCCCGTTTGATCGACACGGTGCCAGAAGAAAGTAAGGGAAATAATAACGAAGAAGGATGGAAAAAGATTATAAGTTTTTATAAAGGGATTAGATTTAGTAATTAATTAAACGAGTGGATAAAGAAGGGGATAAAGCATAAGAGTATGTCAAGAAAGGAGGACGATAGGAGAGATTTTTCATTTAGAGTACAAATTATACCCTTTATCAACATGTTACATTAAATATTTTTGTTTAAATAAAAATGATTCACTGTAAAAACCCAAAAATTACAAAAATTTTGATTCCTCAATTTAACTCTATATTTGTAGCAGAGTTTGACCTAAATTGTAAGGTTATCTTCAGTGTCTGTTTGATACTATTAACACCTGGGAAATGTAATTAACTGATTGGTTGATGTTTGCTTGTGACTGATTGGTGGATGTTGACTTCAGATCTGAAGAGGACCTTATAATTTAGGTCGAAACGCCCCTTTCAAATATAGAGTTAAATTCTGCAATCATCGTTATTGGTGTGTTTGAATATTTTTGTTTACATTTAAGAATAATTTAAATTTTGAAAATTCAAGAACATCTTTCGATTTGAGGCACGTATTTGATGACGTATTGCTTCTGAAAAAGGCCTATTTTAGTGGCCTTGCATTGTGTACACATGATCACTATTGTGGTTTAGAGGTTAAAGAAATTTATCAAGTCGAAGATATTGAACTCATTCCGGATAAAAAATTAGAAGCTGACAAAGCCATAAAAACATTACTTCCAGGAAAAGTTAAGAATTTATCAGAGGAATACAAGATGTAAGGAATATTAAGAAAAATAGTCACTTGGATACACTTGTGCCGTACTTTTTAGAACGGGTAAACACAACTGACATTCATATTGTTTACATTTGTGATACTAAGACCAAATGTTTTTCATGTAAAACATTTACTTTACTCATATTGAATATTTTATGTTGTTCCATTCAGTTTACTTCACCAATTTAGTTATATTCATTAATTGTTTACATGTAGTTGATGTTTGTACTTAGTTCATGATGTACATTTATGTTCATGTTTCATGACCAACTGGAAATACCTTGACCAATTCTGTTATTGTGTCTTAATTCAACGATTTTGATTCTTCTCAGAAATCTGATTGGTTGTTGGGGAGTTTTCATTGCACGGTGGAGTTTTAATTGCACGCGTATTATCATAGAGATAATAAACGATTTTTCAAGGAATTAATGAGCACATGTAGTTAAAACAAACAATGACCCCATGAAGGGTCCCACTTAGGGCATCAATTGGTGTAACTGCAGTCTCTCTTCCATGGGGTCATAGGGTCGAGACCCGACTGTAGCAGGATTTTCCATACTAGCTAGATATCTAGGTCGAGTTTAGTTGGTGACTGGAGGAGAATTCTAACGGTTGGCGCTCTGATCGGTAGTTCACCGATCAATACCAGGCAATTGCTGGAGCAGTGCCCTAACAAACAGGCCACGGACCACGCGCGATCTTTCCTTGCCCTTCATTGTCCTATCATCACCCCCTTACACACACTTTCAATCACATATACTACACTACCACATATGTCAGGGGACCAGTCGGGAGCTTACGGCTCGTCCGGGCTGGGGCGGTGCCACACTGTTGGGAGATATCTGATTGAGGAAAATCTCGCCGACGCAGGTTTGCGCCGGATCTCGCCATAGCAGGGAAGATCACCACCTCGCGAAAAAGCGTGCACTATACTTACGGGAGTAATGATCTAGCTGTGACGCGTCAGGAATCACTAATCGATCAAATAAAAAGATTGAGAGACAGTCAAAGGAGAAACCATATTTAATACACTGAAAACTACGAGATGACAAAGATCTCCATTGAATATTATATCAGCTGCGTGATGGCGCCCGGCTGTCATGACTTCACAAAGGTTTCTTAGTGCACGTAAAAAAGTATATTCTAGATATGCATTGCGTCATTCATTGCCAACATTAGGTTGCGAAAAATATAGGTAACGGCTGTTTCAGTCTCTGAAACATATCATAGCAGTCAATAAAATCCGAAACAGCTCTTTAAATGACCTATTATTTAATCAGCTTTGTATTGCTAATGATGATGATTTCAACAGATTGCCTTTTACACTCGAAGGCTGGCTATCAAGAGGTATTTTCTGACTGATTCATAATCTGTTTAATACTGTGATAGAGATCTTGGAAAATAAAAGGATATATTTCGCAAATAAGCTCATCACATCAAAGAATGATAAATTGTTTTATGATATCAATCTTCAAGATAAACTTGATAAAAAAACATCGTTGCTGCTTTCGTAGCTAAACTTCTCTTACACAAGAAAAGTATCGGCAGACTTGAGTTCCCCAATTCCCCTAATTTATCAGTATCCTTCATCAATGACTATTTGCTTGTTTACTGCCAAAGTTTGGAGAACCTCTACAGTGATTTCCAAGAACGGTTTCAGGACATTTTAAAAGTGGAAATACCGGACTATGTGTTAGATGTATTCTCAATTGTCTACACAGAAGGATCATCCCAGCTGGAAGAGAAACTTCTGGGCGACAAGAACCGACAATGATTGGGGAAATAATCAAATTCAAAAATGGCTACAAAATTTAACTAAAACGAATCGTTTGCATGTTACCGAACGCGGTGACTGACGCCCATTTTTAAGTAAATTCGAATCTGATAAACAGACGTGTTAAAAATCATTAGATTCATTAGATAAGTTTTAAAATTTAAATGTTTGTTTCTATTTGAATGAAAGTTTTTATATTATAAATTAGCGTTGTAATTACTCCTTTAGTTCGAAAGTCTCGTTCAAAACGTAATTTAGAACTCTGAAACATGATAAGACCCAAATGGCACGCTATAATAAAAGTGATGATTAGATTGTGATTTTAAGATGTCGTACAGTTAAAAATATTGAGGGGCGCTAGGATTTGAAAGTGGCAGTAGAAAAGTTTGAGAACCCTGTTTAGAGGTAGTAATCCACTATACATAGAGACAATATTTATCTACTTTTTATTATCAGGCCCTGCAACAACAGCTTTCTATCTAAAATTGCCTTTTCGAGCATTACAATACTTTCTGCTGTAATGTATGTTTAGAGATAAAGAAAGGTGGTTGATCAAAGTTCCAGAATCTATTCAACAACTAAGTCACAATTACACAGATTTTCTGGGGAAGGGGAACATGCACAGCTCCCTAGCAATTCTTTGGAAAACACTTTCCATAGCATCACACTACGCAAGTGAAACAAAATACAATTTTACCTTTATGGAAAATACACCTTTAAAGAATACACCTATACACCTATATACCTTTAAAGAATACATAAAGCAGTTTGCATGTACTCCTTCTACGAAAAGCAACAATACAAGAGTAATAGACACCACAGTATCCCCGAGAGAGGTGGCTTAGGACATCAACTGATGTCACTGCAGGTCCTCTGACCGGGAGGGCCTAGGTTCGAGTCCCAACGGTGGCATGATTTTGGACACTAGCTAGTCTGCTAGGTCGAATTCAGTCGCTGTCTAGAGGAGAATTTAGCGGTCGGTTGCTCTGATCGGTAGCTTCGTGGTTCTCTGATCAACACCAGGCGACTGCCGGAGCAGTATCCTAACAAACGGGCCAGGACCGCGGGCGATCTGTCCTTCCTTCCTTGTCCTATACTCCTTACAACACACACACACACACACAACACACACACACACACACACCTTTCACTAACATTCACTACAGTACCACATTCCTGAGAGACCGATCGGGGCTTAGAGCTTGTCCTGGCTGGAGCGGTGCCCGTGGCGGGAGATAACTGATTGGGGGAAATCCGCCAGGGCCCACGGTAGGTCGGCACCGATCTCGCCATCCAACGGTGGAAGACAACGCCACCTCGAGGAAAAGCATGCACTACATTTACGGTACTAATGACCCTAGTATTTTGAGCGCCTGGTATCAGTAATCAGTAATCAATCAATCAATCAATCCAAAGTATTCATATACACCGTGCGAGTGCTGGTGTTTTCATGAAAAAATTATTACCTTTTACAATTAGTTGAGATGGTAGAAGTTAATTCTCTTACTCGAAAATTACCTAATGCTTCATAGTATGAGAGTTGTGTCGATGGAAAATATGTTTGGTGAAATAATTTATTAGTACGGAAAGTTATATAATTATGATAATTATGAATTGTGGCGCAATGTTTCATTGTTATCAGTCGGGGCTGATTAGTTTATTGGCGCCTTAACTCCAGAGCGCATGTTCAACCCCAGATGAGGCGCGCGGATTTTCGAATAGCGGATAATCATCCCTGCTCATGTTGTACTTACTAGCAAGTAAACAACTCTGGCTAAGCCCGAGAAAACTATAACTTCCGGCGAATCCTCTCCTCATCACATTCCATACTAACTTCATTCCACGATAGCTGGGAACATCTCACGAAATGGATGACGATTACAGTGAGATTCAAAAATTACAGGCAACGCTGGAATTCCTTTTTGTCGTTTTCTTCTGTAGTGATGCTCGATTTCTTTTGAGCCTAAAACTTACGAAATGTTTATGAATTTATTGTTGTTTTTTCCTTCCATTTGCAATAGTTTTCAAGAATTAAAGCACTTCCTTGTAGAACAATAATTATCCTTATTTCATCCCGCTCTGTTTCATATCTAAAATTTCCTCTTTAGTTTTAATGTTTCTTTTACATCTTAATAGCATCAACACATGACAGACAATATTATTGTTAAAAAATAGTATATGATCATATTTCATTGTACCGAACGTGTTTTTCTGAGGTTTCCTTTCGTTTCCTGTCATCTTGTGGTGTTCTACGGCTGGGATATGCAAACACCCCAGCGGAAGGGAAGCACGAGGAAACTGGTCTTCGCCAAGAAACGCGCGAGGGAAAGACGGCTGCTACAGCGTTTTCATTTCCGGAAACAAGCTGAGAACAAAGCAACAAAACATTTTGTGCCAAAAATTACTTTGAATAATTCTGTAACTTGCATTCGGAACTAGCTTCTTCCACCACATTTTGAGCCTATGCCCAACCAATTAATAGCGGATTCCTACATCTCCCATGCTGGACAAACATGTTAGTAATCAATGGGGTACTAGGACGAAGGATCGTACCATTGCTTGCCACAAAGGAGGAAATGGCAGGATTTGGAAGGTACGATCGCGAGCGGTCAATGGTCCGTTTGTCAGGGTACTCCTCCGGCATTCGCCTTATATTGATCGGTCACCACAGAAAATTACAAATCAGTGTAGCCGGCTACTGAATTCGGTCGAGCTAGTACGTAGCTAGTGGGGAAAATACGCCACCGTCTGATCTCGATCCGTAGGATGAAATCGCATTAGAGATAGCGAGAAAGATCCAGCATCATTGTCAACGCGACATTCTACACGCAGCGTCTGCCCCATGCGACCGATCACGCGTTTCCGTCGACTGCCTTCGCGCTCGTCACCCTTCGGCGCGGCGCGGCGCGCCGGCGGGAACGAGAAAGTGCGGGAATCGGTTCAAAGAACTAAATGTTATCGGAGTCGTATATTAAACTACGTATACACTGTTTTCAGAACACGAGAATGGTAACATATGTAAAAATATTTTGCAGACGATTTTCGTTTTGCGAGAAAAAAGTGTTTAAAATATTAGCGTCTGCATTGAGAACATTTTGAGCATTTTTTAAACTAAATTTAATAATTTTTAGTAACTTATTTTGACGTAACAGTTTATTTTAGATTCTAACACATTTCTTCGCTGTAATAAATAACGACGATTTCTTATATTGCTCGAAAGTAAAAGCTAGTGAGGTACCTGCGTTATAAAATAGCACATGCAATATAACTTTGATAGTGTGAAAATCATTGAACGTCAGCACAAGTTAATTTCAAATTTGTATTTTTAATAAGAAAATACTACACAATACTCGTTCACATTATTACTTGTCATGAAGTTACTCCATCCTTATTAACTCTTCCCATTTGTAATATTATTTAATTAAAGGTACTGTTGGGAACTGAATATCAGTTGACACGGATATCCTGAGTAAATCTTGTACATACACGTTGTTAAGGTACCTCGAACCTGAGAGACCACATACGGCGACGTCACCCCGAAGTGGAACGGGCAGCAGCTACCAGAGAATTCAGACGGCGTCCCATTATCAAGGAGCAGTCAGGAGTCCCGGACAATTGACAGATATGTGGCACTGTTTATCGCCCAGAGTTTCCAATCTTCAGGATTGTTGAGTTAGCGAGCTTCAGAATCATACATCTGAATCACGCTACCAACCACCATGTCGGGAACAGTGTCAAACGTAAGTAAATTTTAATGATATATTGAGTTAGTGATGATATATAGATTTATTTTAGTACTACACATGTAAGACGTTGATGACTGATACATGTGTGGGATATGCTCAGGGGTGTTTAGAGAATTGTAAAATACTATTTTAGAAAGTGAACGTCTTAAAAATATTTCATTATCTAAATTCTGAAGTATATGAAGTATCTGCACTACGTTAGCCTCTTTGCTAGTGTACATATTTCGTAGTACGAATAACTGCTAGTTATGTCTTGCTTATTTACAGAATCGATCCTGGCTCCAGGCGGAGCTCAAGGATAAACTGACTGAAGCTTTGCTAGGTGCCCGCTGGGTGGCTTTGACCACCGACACCTGGACGTCGAACCGCCAGTAGTTTCCTGGCGGTGACAGTTCATTTTGTACACGACGGCAGTTGACGTCCGGTGCCTGGACGTAGCGTTGCGCTGAGGCCACTCGCGAGAATATCGCGCCACCTCAAAGGAGTGATGGAGGGCTGGCAGATTGTGGCGAAGGTATGACATTCGTAAAGCAGGATGGCCAGCGAACCTAGAAACTTGAAAATGAGCAGAATTTCAATAGGGAGATAGTTCAGGTTGATAACCGGTATTCTTCAATGATTTGTATTTTGCCACACTTATTGAAGCAGATTCAGACACATCCTTTAATTTAGCATTCCAGTGTGTGAACATGCCAACTTTTCAAAACGAAAAGTTTCATGAACACAAACTGCCACGTCGAATCATTGATTTGAAAGCCGGCTTCCATCGCGGTGACTGGGATTCCGACGGATTAAAGTGTTGCACGCGCGCGTAGCAGGCAGCGTGTCCGCTAGCTCGTCGCTGACAGGTCTCGTTGTCGCCGGAACCTTCCCCTTTAAACGATCAGCTGGCGCCTTGCAGAGTTTTCCTGGTCTGATCTGACACGAGACGGTACGTCACTCCCGTAATAAGGGACCATGATGACATTATTTCACCTAATTTTACTTTCTCGCCAACATTTTTACTGTAAAGAATAGAAAGGATTGTAATATTTCCAGCAGCGAAAAGTGACGATATTTTGACAGCTCGTAGTGTAGGACCGTGAATCCAAAAAAGTGTATAATTATTGATCTTTTTGTAGGATCTACTTCCTGTAGTACATAATGAGGACAGAATCCGAATTTGTGGGTCTGATTTGTGGAAAACTGTTCATGGGAAACGTCCGTCCGTTCATAGACAACATAACATAACACCTAAACAATTCAGATGTTTTGTCAAAACTGATATTCCAATAGATGTGGCCAAACCAGACGCCCAAGAATTTTGAAACTTTGATTAGGGATATTTTAGCATTAAGCCTCATAAAAACTTTAATTTGGGAAAGGCTATTTAAAGGCAAACCTTAAAACTGTGGTGATACTTTTTTTTGGAGAACACAAAAGTCGAGGTGGATAAACAGTATACTTTAATGGTATTTGGTAGCCATATAATGGACAATGCTTTGAATATGAAGACTGCAATCAGGTCGTAAGGAATCCACATATGTCGTGTATAGCTCACGCATTACATTTAGTTGTGTATCACTCCTGTACAGAGATTGGTCGATGTTCTTGCGAAATGTGGAGAAATTGTCGCTCTTCAAGTAGTTTTAACGGATCCTTTAATACTTGAACGATGGAAGATTTGTAATGTTGAAATGCATGTTGAAAACAGGCACAGCAACCCGGTTTCCCAACGCCTCCGCAACCAGAAAACACTGCACAAGCTTCAGAGTTGCGGTTATCCAGCAGGTTCCCACCTGAACAGCAAGCAGGCTATGGTGAGAAGATTGAAGTGAAGGATCATCTTATCATAGCCCAGTTTCAATTGCGAATGCGTCGCAAGATCTGACTGGTTAGTAATTTTTTTGTCATTGTTATCTCCTAAAATTCAAATTACATTTGCTAAAAACGGCCGTAATCCTCGTATATTTTTTTTAAAATAAATGTTTTATCATTATTCTTGTTTCAGCCGACGACTGGATGGTTTTGGAGGACTTTGTCACCATTCTGGAGCCATTTGAGTCTGCAACCACCATCCTCTCAGGAGAAATGTCGCCAGTGTCACTAATTTTTCCCTTTACGGTGCGCTGGTTGGTGAACCCTTGACAGAATGGTGACAAGGACTTCAACGGGGGCACATTTTAAAACGGAAGTCCGCCCGACTAATCTGAAATGAGTCCACGATGGAGTTCGCACAGTTCGCGAATTTCCTGGACCCCAGATACAAGGAGAAGGGATTCATGTTGCAGGAGACGGCTGATGATGTGAGACAGCTGTTGGAACGCAAGGTAAAAAGAGACAGGTTTATTCGTAAAGTGAGCTAACTGCTTTGACCGAGAACTTTATAAATTCCTGCATGCTCAGGGGGTTAACCCAAATCACCGAAACTGTTTGTAGAATTATTTTCATGGGCCTCCGCTGGGACAAGATGGAAACTCCCAACTGTTCTTCCGACATTTTTTTAAGGTCGCTTAAGGTGATGACCATTGACCATTATGACCATGAAATTATGACCATTGCTCTGGAGCAAAAGAAGCTTTAAATAGTATACTTCTGAGAGACACTTCCAGAGATATATATCTCGCTGAAAACGAGATTAACCTGAAACTAATAGAAATCTCAGATTCAGATTCAACTAAAGGTCACAAGTGTCCATATTCATATACAAACATTAAATATTTAACTTGTCCCAATTATTTTAATATCTTAATTCAAAATATTTTAAAATTATTTGTAAACCATAAATATTCATATCGAAAACAATTATCATTTTAATCAATGGATCGTAGGATTTTTTGAATTGGATAAATTTCTTTCTTTCTCTATTATTTTAAACTTCACATGCAATGATCTGCAATGTTCTGTTTGGCAAATAATAATAGTCTATATAATTATGGCAATATTCATTTTTAAAAAATTTAAATCAGTACGAAGTTAATTTATTGACAGGGCAAACTAAAAGAAGATGATGTATTAGAGTCATGTGAATCCCAAACAACTTGGCGTGAATGGATTACTGAAATTGACGAATCAGTCAAGGGGGCAATTAATGACTCTGGAGAGAATGTGAATGCTTTGTGTATTTGGGCGTATCCCAGCAAGTTCAGCCCATGTTGAATCAGAATTTAACAATACAAAAAATCGTGTATTCAAGGGACGTTTGCCGTTGCGCGCAGATGTTTTTGTTGAAAAACATGTTAAATATTGTCCAAGGACACAGCAAATTACTTTCAGTGAATTTACAGCAACGCGATTAAGTAGAAATTAATGACTCTGATGAGACGTTGAGTAACCTTTCCCTAAGATACAAATGATAATACTTTGTGTAAAATTGTAGATATTCAATTTACTTCTTTCTATTATGTTGAACATTACAACCTATTTAGATTTGTTTTTATAATATAATTTACATCATTTTACTTATTTGAAAGTTAATTTCTTTCGGTTTCTGTCGTCTGGCTATAAACATTTGCAGATGAAGAAAGTCGTAAACGCCCTTCGCACTTGAGGTTGAACCTCCGCGATTGGCTCTTTGTTGTTCTAGAAAATAACGCACGCACCCATTTCGCTCCCCTTTGTCCAGTTACAGACCCAAAATTGACCACTGTTGCAAGAAAATGGAGCAGGGAATGGTGAGAAGGAAACTACAGTAGACGGGAAACACAAATAATATCAATGAGAGATTTTTCCAGTTGTTTTCTTATATTACAAAAATAATTTTCTAATTTATATTCAATATTTTGCTCATTAATTCAATATTCAACAAATTTTTTTGTAACTATGATTCACAAGTACTTTCCAGCTGTGAAATTAGTGAATGCTGCGGAATTGAGAAAAGAAATTTCATAATTAAACAAATATCGCACTGTTTTAGTTCATTAAAAATAAAGTAAAGAGTTATTATCTTCCATGATTCCGATTGGGTGTATCGTAGAATCGTTTTGCTTGGGGACGCCCCTGACAACGACGCTTAAAAATGGTAGACTATTTGCCTTTCGCACACCTTCCGTACATCAAAAGACGAGGAGAACTGCACCATGAAAACTCAACAATCCCACAATGGTTTTCAACCCTCATGCGAAGGGTGCACTTAGACATTATGTCCTTTGAAGCCCTCAAAATCAGTTGGAATAGAAAGGATTAAAATTTTTCAAATGTACAATTGAGAAGCTTTATAACCTTCAATTTTATTCATTGAAAAGATGTGTTTTATTTTATTTTCAAATCAATTTAAAACTTTTTTTCTGTTTTTGGTTTTGTAAACAGAAAAAACCAAAAAAAAATTCAAATAATGTACGGTTTTAACAGAATAGCTAAATTTTAAAAGAGTTTAGTTTTGGGGATAATTTTCAAAAATTTTAAATATGGCAATGCAGCAAAAGTGTATAGTGTATTTATAAAATTTTTGGGGTTTTGCTTTTTAAAAAGTTCATTTTTTATTTGCAAATTGAGATGCCGACGGGCCCCTAGTTGATCAAAAATTTCCATGCCGGTCAAAAACTGTGCCACGGGACAACGAGGAAGAAGGATATGGAGAAAGGGATATTGTGAATGCAAAAATGGTAAAAAAGATAGAATATATAAATTCCAATTAAGAAAGGGGAGATGTTTTTTAAAAACCCCCAAAAGAGAAAATTCATAAAAGGGGAATTTTTAAAAACATTTGAACTACAAAGAAAATTCAGAAAGTACCTGTACAAAAAAAATAAAATATTTTTCAATTAAAAAAATACAATTAAACAAAGTTACAAATTTAAACATGTGCTTTTAAAAAGTTTGTGTCTTTTTTTTTGCAACTGAAATAGATAAAATTTTGAAAAAAACTGAGGAAAATTGCCCATTTTGATTTTGGGTGATGGAGCCCCCAAGGGGATAAGTTCCAATACCTAAAAAAAAGGCGCCAAAATAATAAAGGGTTGGGTAAATTTAAAAAATTTTTACATAAAATTAAACGTAATTTGTAGGCAAATTTTAATTTACCTCAAAATTTAAAATATTTATTACACCCCAAAATATAACTAAGACTGTAATGGGAAACAAAAATCAAACATGTATTATAATGGAGACAAATTTTTATAATATGTAAATTCCAAAAGTCTTTGGAACAAATTTCAGGATACAAGGCCGTAAACCATCCATTAAAGGGAGGGAAGTAAAGAAAACTGGAAAACTATCTTTTTCGTAATAATTTTAATATTCCAAAATAAAAGATTTGGTAATATATTTAAAAAAATTATTTGAAAAAATTTTAAAATTATTTTCTAATAGAGTATTATTAATTAATCAATCAATTTAAACTAATAAATTAATTAATTTAAACTTATTAATAAATTTATCAAATTAGGTTTTATTAGTTAAATTATTAGGCTAGATTATAATATGTTTTTGCTTATATGTAGTTGAGGAACATTCTGTTCAAAACAGACGATATAAATGCAGGTGGGCTTCAGTCCAAAATCTAAAAGAATGATGATTGACTGCAATTTCAATTAGTAGAATTACAAATTAATTATTGCTACATTATTTAATTTGTTTATTTTTCAGGTCATTTTATAGTTATTGACATCTGCGCCAGCAGTTACCACATGAAAAACATTAAAGTGAAAGATGTCCCAGGTGACTTTTCGTTTGAAGCCCTCACAGAAAAAAATACGAATTTCTTGCCACCAATGCTCTGCACACAAATTGATAACAAAGTATTGGTCATTATACAACCATTGCGCGCAGAGGTAATGGACATTGGTACGAAATTGATGACCTGAAAAATCAAGTACGGCACCTTCACAACAATTTCAAAATTTTTCCTTCCTTCCTGTTGTACACTGAAAAAATAAATATTTAAAAACCTGCAATGAATATTTGATATCCCGAGGATTCAACTGCATAAATACTGCAGAAGGAAGAGGAAAAACCCTTTAAAATTTTACAGTTGCTTTGTTGCTGAAGTTTGAATAGAAGCATGCTGTCAAAGGCTTTGGTAATATGAAGGAAGGCTGCAATTGTATGCTTTCTTGTGTGAAAACTATTTTCTCTGTGTTTTAGAAGTCTGAGTAGTGGGTGGGTTGTTGAGTGATTGGGTAAAGGAGTTGAGTTTTGGGTATGATATTCTGGCTTTAAAAATGTAACTGATATAGATATAAGACGAGATTTTGTAGAGAGGAAGACCGCTAACCGCAAGTTCCAATACCTTAAAAAGAGGTCCCAAAAAATGGAAAAAGGGTTGGGGGAAATTGGATAGGCCTAATTGGCGGATCGTCAGTGGTTTTAGATTTAATACAGGGGATGTTTCACATTTGTGGAAATATCCTCGAAGTCCAGCATTGAAAATGGATGTTTGCAATACAACGGGTTTTGGTCGCTGCTTGAGGGTTACATTGGTGATGTCATAGCCAGGTGATTTTTTGTTTGTCAGCATTTGAGTGATATTGTACCATAGAAATGGGTGAGATAAATTTTATGGGATGTGGTACAGTGATATGAGGTTGATTCAAATGATGTTCTATTTGTGAGGGGATATTTATAGGGTTGGGGTTTACAGTAAAAATATTGGTTTGCTATGGTTTCTGCCTTGTGTGTTCAGAGTAATAACTTATTATTTGAGAGAAGGGGGGAACGTTAGTTTTTTCCTTCATAAATATTGCAGTTTGCCAGAGCCGTCTCGTGTTTGGATGAAGTTGTTGCAAGTGTTTTTTGATAATTGTTATGTCTGTGGTTATGATCTGTTTTGATTTCTTCGAGTTGGTTAATCAGGTTTTGTCTTTGTGTTTCATTTGTGATCCAGCGTGTCGGATAGCTCATTTCGATAGCTTTTATGAAACTGTCGAGGTTCGTGGTGTGCTTTAATGGTAGTGTATCGAGTAGTGGAATATGGGTGAACCTGTATGATAGTTTGAGTCACATTTAAGACAGCATTGATTAGATCTGTGCTATCTGATATACGAATTGGAAAATTGAAATTTTTGTTTATTAGTTCTTTAAAGTATTTCCAATTGGTTTTACCTTTAATTATTTTATTTTATTGTGATATGTTGTCTTCTTTGTGTCAATGGTCTTTTTAACAGGAAGATGTGTAGTCTGTTCTGGTACAAACTATCTGGTGTAGTGTTTAATAATAATTTTAGTTAGTATTAAATCTATAATATCGGGTGTTAGTTAGTGTTAGAATAAATGGGGGTAGTTGGGAGTGTATAAATTTATTGTTTCAGGCTAAATCTGAGGAGTGTTTCCCTGATAATTTGAGGTTTTGCAACCCCAAGCTTAATTTTACAATTTAGATCACCTTACTATTAAAGTGGGGCATTGGTAGAGAATATTTGATGAAGTTCATTGTTGGAATTTTGATTTGAGGTCTATATGCTTAGATAATTACTGGATGAGTTGGAGTGAATTTTTGCTACTGTTTTGGGGATTAAGTTGACGTAAGTCTGTTTGGGGAAAGTTTGAATTTATTTGAATTACTAATATAGATTGATAATATGAATGAATAATATAATATAGAGATAATTAAGGTTTTTTCCTTCTTGATTTTTATACTTTTGATTGTATTAGAGAATATGAATTGTATTTTATGGCATACCTCAATTTTGATAGAATGTTGTGTTTAGGGAAAAAAATTCTGATAAGTAGTGACATGCAAAGTGTTTTTCTTCCAATATAATCCAATATTTTAATTTTCCCCTGAATTCCTTATTTCCCTGATCAGAATTTTGACTTTATTTACTAACAATAAAATGCAGTCAAGGTCTATATTGCTCGTAAAGAATTTACCATTTTAATAAAAAAGAAAGCCCAACATTTTTTGAAATTGTCAAAATCCCATTGATTTACAACATTTGATTGCTGCAAGAGAAAGTCTTGTAGTGTCGTTTTAATAACAACGCAAGTATTGATGAACAGAAAAAGGATTTGGTAGTAATTTGAATACTATATTTATTGTAATAAAGAAACTAGCCCAAAAAAAATGTAAAGGTCGAGTCTATTTCCCAACATGTAAAAAAGTGCCAATAAATTCCTTTTTCTTCAGACGCTCATTATTTTTTCGGTTTTTTACAGTGTTAAGGGTAAAGTGGTAAAAATCGATACGTTAAAGTGAATTTCCAATTTTGGAAAAAAAGAGAGAAGCCAAAAATTTTGTGAGGTCTTGATGAAGACCATTACATTCGATTTAGACATTATTTGATTGCTGGAAGAGAAAGTCGAGTAATTTCAGAAATATAACTAAGCAAATATTTATGAACAGAAAAAGGGAATAATAATAATAATAATAATATATTATTATATTATTTTTATTTTAAAATTTTTAGGACCCCCCCGGGCCCCCCTTCCAAAATTTAAAAAAAATTTTATTAAAAATTGAAAA